>PVKM010000809.1:0-75115 GCA_004027735.1 Carollia perspicillata | reverse complement strand
CAACTCAAAAGTATCTTACCTTTCCAATTCCATCTCAGAGGGATAATGGGTCAGCTGTCGAGTCAGCTTTTCTGGGTTATAGCCTCGTTCTCTCATTTCCTTGGTGTTTGACCTTGGGATAGTTCCAGAATTACTCTGTGCCTCATGTAGTAAAATATGAAAAATAATAGGATGTATTCTACTGTCAGTAAGCTAATGCCTATAAGGTTCAATCCAGTGTCTAATATATGTGTGCTCAATGCATATAAAGTTATTTTTAGTAGTTCTAGCTTATATTATTAATTGTATTATTATTATTGCTACTACTAACGCTGGGAACATTCCACTTTATAATGGACCTTTGTTACTTTGGAGGTTTTGTACTTTCTCCATTTCGGGGAGCCCTGTTGACCTTGTTCTTCATGAATGTCTCTTCATTTTTGGCTTAGCTCTAGGAAACTGGGAACTAAAGGAATTTATGAAACTAATGTAGGCAAATGTGTAATTTTACCTGAATTGGAGCCATGGGACTAGGAATTTAAATTTAGATTTGCACCTCTCTTCTTAGGATTTCTGAGGATTAGATGGTGGGATATTTTTTCTTCCATTACTAAGCTGATTGCTGGAGTGCAATACATTCTTTGTTGCTTGTTTTCTAATAGGTTTTTCTTCTTTCTTTAGCTCCTATTATCTCTCTCTCTCTCCCCTGCCCCAATTGACCTGAATATTTTGGTAATTTAACAACTTTAATCCTTTTCATAGAATCTCTTCTTGACTTTCAACTGGGTAGATGATATTTTGCCTATTTATTATATTATTGTGATGTAATAGAGTTGGTGATCAAACAAAATACCTCCATTCAATAGCAATTTTTTCTTGGCTTACAAAGAATATCATTCCACCATTTAGATCTACAAAAACACAGATCCATCTACTAGACCATTTTTTTCCTCATTCTAATAATAATGCAGCTGTGATTATTCATGTAGTTTTTCACACCTAATTGTCTAATTTTTGTTTTTTTGAAATCTCAATAAACTAATATCTTCTTTAAGGAGACACTCAAGCCGTTTAAAAAGAAAAACATTTTCCTAGGATTAAATTTAATTAATTTCTAGTCATTAAGAAAATGTGTCCAACAAATTCAATTATATTGGTGATGATTTTTAGCTTATTTCCAAAGACATTATAATCACAGATACTATGCTTTTGTCTAAGACGTATGTGTCTTAAATTTTTTTTTAGTTTAGAATTCTCATATTTCTGCAGTTTTACCCATTACAAATTTTTTTCAAATCTATGACACTTATACAAGTAAGTAAACACTAAAGGAAAAGCAGATCTCCTACCTTGGGCTGAATTCAGTCTTGTACCAATGGTGTGGATGTAGAGAGTATTTTTAGGGTGTGGCTGGTTAATTTTATTAGACCATGTAACTGCTGCCAAAAGTTTGGTTTTATCCTCACATCGACCTGAGGGACTCCTAACGAGCAATGACTGTGTTCTCCGTTCAGCCAGCCACCTCCCTGCATAAACTGTAGAGAGGAGTCCTCGATGCTATGGTTGAAACTGTAGGCTTTGGAGTTAAATAAGGATGTGAATCCAAGTCCAAGCCTCAACAAGTTGCTGAAGCTTCAGTTTTCCTCTCTTTAAAGAGGGATAATATTAATAACATGTACCATTACAGAGCTGATGCAAAGACTAAAGAGATAATGTACATAAAGTACTTATCCCATGTTTGTGTGTAAAATTTTACCAAAAAATGTTAGCTCTCAATTAGAAGCAGTAGTTTAAAATGATTTTAGGAAAATTCCAAAGGGTATGGGGTTAGAAGTGTGTGAAGCTCCTATATTTACAGGATACTGTTTTTACTTGCTTGCACATAAAGTTATTAAGTGAAAAGAAAATAAGATTAAGTAGAATTTAGTATAAACTTCTACTTAATAAATCTAGTCTCAGGATAAAAGGAAATAGCAACAATAGCAGCATCCAATAGAAGTGAAGACAGAAAGACAACTACATTCCAAATCCTGGCCTAGAAATGATAGATAGCATGTTGCAATGGAAATGTATGGGACTTGGAGGCAGGAAATGTGAGTTTTTGCTTTCTCATCAACATATAATGATGATGTTGGACTGGATGTTTTCAGGGTTATCTCTGAGCTTATACTCAATGCAAATATATGAAAGCTTGTCTTCTCCATGGACTAAGAGTTTCAATGTACAGCCTTAGTAGCAGATTGAGTAATGGCCAGAGAGGGATGGTGATGTGATAAAGGGAGCAGAGACCAAAGGGATGCAGGCCAAAGAAATGGGCAGCTTCTAGAAGCTGGAAAAGAACAAGGAAGAGATTTGTTCCCAGAGCCGACAGAAACTGATTTTAGATTTTTGACCTTCAGAACTGTAAGATTAATTTGTGTTGTTTCAGTCCACCATGTCTGTGGTAATGTGTTAAAGCAGCAATAGAAAAGCAGTACATGCTTTATCAGCATGGTTTTGTTAGAAAGAGATAAATTGTGTAACTTGAGGCACAATGAAGAGATGTTTGGTGATTTTTGCTTTTTTTAAAAAAAATTGTGGCTTTTAAATGAACTTTTTAACTTCCAGTAATTATTGCTAATAGCAAGGAAATGAAGGCTTGAAAGCTACTGTGTCTCCCAGTCCCTCATTCTTCTAGTTCAGTTTACCCACTTTGTTCCCTTGATTAGTTCTTTTTTTAAAAGATTTTATTTATTTTTAGATAAAAGGGGAAGGAGGAAGAAGGAGATGTGTGTGTGTGAGTTGCCTCTCACATGCCCCCAACGAGGGACGTGGCTCATAACCCAGGTATATGCCCTGACCAGGAATTAAACTGGCAACCCTTTTGGTTCACAGGCTGGCTCTCAATCCACTGAGTCACACCAACCAGGGCTGACTGATTCTTATAAGTGAACTTTCCAATCAATCTATGATTCCACTTCACAAACCCACTTGGAATAAGACCTCTAACTAAACAAAAAGCAGATAGCTCAACACTAACAGGGAATATTTTCATACAACAGGTCATGTGCAAAGTACTTGTGCATACTCTATGCACACATGGTACAACAGGTCATGTGTAAAGCACTCTATGCATACCATGGAAGTGACACACTGAGTAAGCTAAAAACCAGGTTATTAGCTATGACCTAAGTTGACTTAACATGAAAACACACCACAGCTTGTTTTAAGGAGTGGCAAGATATAAAGTAGGTTGGCTGGGTTAGTTATGAAACAGGTGTGACATGGTAGGGATTTTTTTCCTTTTCATTAACATCTGTGTCATAGCTTATCCTTGCTAAATCGTTTCTATTCCACTGGTACTCTTATTGGTATTGCAGTTATTTTAGGACTCACTGAACACCCCTTCCTCCTAGGCAGGAGTCTCTGATAGATCCTGGCCTCTCTGGTGAGCAATTTTTGTTGTATTTAGAACTTTCTAGGCCAGGTATTTACAGGTCCCCACCTCTTCTCTTTTTAAACTGCTACATCATTATTGTCTCTTGTTACTACTGTATATCCAAACCCAAAGGCAAAGGAGAAGCAGAGGGCAAGCACGCCTGAACAAGTTTGAATTGAGGTCAATCTGGATAAGTATTAGCATGTGAATCATGACTGCCAGAAATCAGTGTTTTCCTGAGACCAGAAAATACTGGAGACTAAGGGATGCGTCATAATATAAATAAAATGTCTTGAGGGAAATTAGCCAGTGTATGAAATTTGGCAATGTACACTCAAATACAAAATTATTTCAAAATTAAATAAAACCAACTTAAACTATGGTACAACTAAAACTAAAAAAAAATTAAGGTAATTAAAATTACATTTGCCATTTGAGTGGAAAGAAAAAGTTAAGCGACCAAGAATAGAAGTATCCTAGCCAATGGGTCAACAATGACTGATCATAACCCATGACAAGGCGAAGGTGATACAGGTATCCCTGTTTTCCAAACCTTTGCCTTGTGCCACTTTCCTTTTAGGAAAGACCTACATTAGTTCCTGTTCTCTTTATCCAAAAGAAGCCTGAAGAGGATGCTCAATTTTTCGGTAAAAGGGTTGAAGTGAAAACAGTGTTCAGCGTTTGTTCGCAGCTAGGGGTTACAGAGGCACTGTGCCAGCTGAGCAGCGGAAGTGGCAACCCCGGGCTCTGGAACTACGCTCTGCAACCCAGCATCGAGTCGGCAAGGCTTGGAACTGTCTGTGAGCATCTGGGCTTTATTTCAATTTATTTTGTACATCTGTTAACAAGAGTATATATTACTGGGAAAGTGTACTTTAGATAGGTTGGCTGTGTCACTGTAAATGAAAGAAAATATAATTAGAATGGAAATAAAATCACTAGATGCAATTACATATTTAGGTAAATGGAAAACATGACTCAGATTACCAATATTGTTATTTACACAAAACTTTTAAATCATACATATATAAAATAAGGTATGTATAAAATTTAAACGAATCACTTGATTAATAATAAAGGTATTTAAAAATTTTCCACCCATAATAAAAGTAGCTCTTATTTCAAGTAAATTTAAGTGTTCATGTACTGGTAGGCCTGTGATTTATTCTGCCAAACCCAAAGCTCAGAATAATGAAATTTTCAAGATAGATCACATGAAGCATTTCACTTACTGGTAAAGTGAAAGATAACCACCTAATTCATCAGAAATTTTACACTGTTATCCTCCCTATCCCCCTGACAAAGCGAAATAATTTTTGGAAACAGTGGATATTCATTAACAGAAAAATTGAGAGATATTATGAGAGAAATTCCTGAGGTCTAGAGAAAAGGACTAGCTCAAAGTACTCTAATAGGAGTTACAATGTGCTGGAAGTTCCAAATTAAAATCATTCTTCCTGTAATGCCACAGGCGCAGCTACATCTTACTCTCTCTTTGCTAAAATCTTTCAACTTAGGTACCTTGATAAATTTTCCCTCCTGGAACATAGTCCTGGTTTTTATAGCAGAAGGTGATGGGAAAATAGATTCACTTTGCAGAAAATTGCTTTATAAGCAAGTATGCTAGACCACTTTTATAAAGTGAGGGATGCAGGCATTATTTTACTCAAATGAGTTTAGAAAATTTTTGTTTCCTTTAAAAAAATCTGAAGGGAAGACAGTATGTAAACAGAACATGTCTGTACTCGCAGAGCATGATTCTAGGTATTGATATACCAGTAAAAGAGATCAACGCATGCCAGACAATTACTAAGTAATCTTTCTTTTCATTACACAAAGATCAAAGTATGTGCTAACTCTAACAGCATCACTGCACTGACTGTGCATTTACTAATTTAAAATATATGTCCTGATTTCTCAGGAGCTCTTGATGAGTGCCCCATTCCTTTATTCTTCCATTGTGCAGAACCACTATCAAGTCTGCATTCTGTATCGTGGAGAGTCTGTGAGCCACCACTAGGCACGTCCTCCCTTTACTGATCTCATCAAGGGCATGCTGAACCACCTGGAAGAGAGAAGGACTTGTGATCACTAGCTCAGGTTAGATGCTAATAAACTTGCCTAAATCAAATCAATTAAGGTGATTTAATAACATTCTTTGTTTATTTGCTTATTCCCAAGGAAGTTGCCCTACTTTGAGAAATATTCACCCTGCTCAACAGAAATCTAGAAAAAGTAATTATGGACATTGTAAGTAAGACTTTTAATGGGACAAGCGTCTGTGACAATGAATAAAAATGAAATGGTTATTTGTATGCAAGTGGTTCTAAACTCAAGGTCAGAAAGTAGTACTTCCATACATAAGTAGAACTAATTTACTTTTACTTTCTTCATTTCTTTTCATAGTATGTTTTTAAATAGAATTTATCTGTAAAACTTTTCTGACCAAAATAGTGTCTCAGCTACAATGAGGTAATAAGGTTGTATAAAGGAAATAAGACCAGAGGTAAAAAGCAGTATGTTGAATATATAAAATGTTCCAGTGATGGGTATCTCATTTAAGTCTGCAATAAACCTGTAAGGTGGGGCATTTTCACTTTTCTGATGAGTGAACTTAGATTTGAAAAGCTTCAGTCACTTGACCAAGGTCACACTGATAGTAACTGATGACACTGATGAAAAAGAAAGTTTTTTTCTTTCATAACACACTGTCTCCTTGGAAATCAAGAATGATAATTACCTACAAACAACAAAAGAAAAATTGAGTAGGGGTTAACCATATGAGTTCTTAGGTCAGACACCCACTATTGGCATTTAGGGAAGTTACTTTACTTTTCTAAGTCTTAGTGTTCTAATCTGTAAAATGAGCACAATATAAAATAACCTAGTTCACTGAATTGTTATGAGGATTGAGATAACAGCATATAGTGAACAGTCAATAAATACAAGTTGGGGCAAATGCAGGTTTACAGTTATGAGTATGCAAAACAGTTTATTCTTGTATTATTGTTATTGTATTAATTTCCATACAGACAACTGTAAATCCATGTTTGCCCCCCCCCGTATTAATCATTATCACTTATTTAACCAATGTTCATTTAACAAATAAGTGCCTACTAGGAGTATGAAACTCCTGGGGGACAAAGGACACGGTGAAACTAAACATCTGAAGTGTTCGCAGTGCGGGTTTCCTGTCACAGGGCCGTCTGCTGCCTTGCTTCCTTCTCCAATGGAGCTAATCCTCTGTAGGAGGTGGAGTAACCAGCAGGCTCGGACACTGCCGTGCAGATCACTCTGTTACACAGGCAGGTTGGTAGACTGCCTGCTTAATTTGTTTGGCTTAATAGGACTAATAACAAAATAGAAAAGTTAAATTTTTTGTGCTTTTTCCTTGAGTGGATAAACATCAGTACCCCTTTTAAATAATGAGATAAATTCAAGAGAGGAAACCTTTCTAGAACATGAGATGCCCTGGGTCCCAACTCTCTTCCACCTCCCCACCAGCCTCTAACCTTATTTTACAGGCCTATTCCTTATTAGGACTGGTGACCCTGTGACTACAATTCTTTCCAGGCCATTTCTTCCTTTAAACCAACTTTATTTCTTCCATGATACTTCACTCTCATATTTGCTGTTATATTCTGAGGTGAAAAAGAAGATGTTACCTTTTCATTCTCATTGTCAAGGGCTGAGGTGGCTTCATCCAACAATAAAATTTTTGGTTTTCGGAGAAGAGCCCTTGCAATAGCTAGTCTTTGTTTTTGGCCGCCAGAAAGCTGTGCTCCTTTCAGTCCAACTTGTGTGTTGTATTTCTATTACAGGAACATGCAATTAAGAGAGCAAGGCTTGGTTATTTAAATTACCATGGCAACTGTGGGCGAGAACCATCTAAATATTTCAAATTTTGCTACTCTGGAAAAATTTGTGTCCCAACAAGTGCTGAAGTGTATTCTTGTGCTTTGTTGTAAATAAATGCTAAACCAGCAGTAAACACCATCTCATTTACATATCTAATCTGATCACATGCAGCAGACTTTTGCCAGTGTGCTCCTACAAAGGAACTGTCTGAATTAAAGCGTAAGAAAAAAAAATATTGGCAAAAAATATTTCCAAGTAAACACAAATCTTTTCCATTGTTATATGACCTTCTATTCTGAGGTCAAAATAACTTAAAGCATCTAAATACATGGAAACGTTTTGGTTCCTTTATTTGGCTCTTGCTAAATCCCTATCAGCAAATCCCTCCAGTTGCCAGGATGCTGTTGTCAGTGTGCGGGTAGGTATCTTTCTGGCTGTAAATTAGGCTGGCGTCTTGATAGTGACATTTAGCATTTCACAATGTTTCCAAAGCTCTCCCACTTACTAATGACCCCCTCCAGTGTTTCCCTCTGTAGAGGGTAAAGGAAATTTCTCATCTCCTGTAGCCTTTGTAGTCTGCTCAAGTCACGATTGGTCCGTTTAGTTGGTGAAAGTAGTCTCCTGCTTGTTTTCCAGATGGTCCCATTGACTGCTTCCCTCCAAGGTTTCACACCACTTTCTAGGAGTGGTAGCCAGTTGCCTAACAAATACATGCCTTTGGTACCCAGACTAGAATGGGAGGATAGGTGAGTTACACTGGAAAGTAAGTCCAAGGGTACAACCTTCTAAAGGTGGATCCTGTAGCAGATCACAGAGAAGATGCAGCCTGTGATTACATGCCATTCATTTTGTCTTCGTACCTTGGAGAATTAGGATGAACGGTCTTGCCCTTTACCTTTGACTGCTTCAGGAGGTGCCACTCAGGCAAAGTGAGTATGGAGAGTCTATGACATAGTCTTATGATAAATGTGTCTACTTCATTCAAAGTTCATTTTTCAATTTAAAATACACAGTTGCTTGCTGTATATAAAACAATCGGTGTCTGAATTATTAGAGTTCAGTGAATGTGTCTTTTCGGAAGTGAAACGCTCTACAAAGAAAATAGACTTCAACTATCTCCTCTGAGATTTTAACTGGGGCTGCCAGCAGGCTGGGCCCCTTCCTCCTAAAATGTACGTTTGAACTCAGGAATCATAGGGCAAGGTAATCTGAAAAAACTATGTCATTCATTTCCACACACTGCAAAATTTCCATCTAAATTAGAGACTCCAATCTTAAATCCCAAACAGAGAAGACTGGGGAATGATAATGGGTTTGTAGCTCTTTCAGCTAGACTTGCTTAAATTGTACATGGATTTTTCCACGTACCTGAAGAAGGTTCATTCAATACTATTTTAGAAATTACTTTGCATTTCTTGGCCTTCTCTGGACTGAAGGAAAATATAAGTCTCAAGAATGAATTAGACGAAAATCAAATTCAAGTGTTTTTGCCTATCATTAAAAAGAACAGATTATAAATGTAGATATGCACATTGTCTCAATAGCAACTTTAAAACATTTCCAGGTACTTAAACTGAAGGTTTTTTTTAGTTTTTTAATGAAGAATCATAGAGTTCCATTCTTTCCTGTTTAAACTGAAAATCTAAATCGGTTTTCTGGCAAACACTGGGATGGTGAGTGTTCAGAAATCACCTGTTTTGTGAGGTCTGTCGAGAAGTGATCCAGCCATGTACAATGAAAAATAGAGACATTTTCTGAAGAAGATACAAATAGAAGGAACTTTGTACACAGGACAATGACACCTCAGTTCCCTTCAAGGCAGGCACCTTGGGACCTCACACAGTTCTTCCAATCACCATCAGCTGCCCTGTCATATTTTCATGAACCTCACCAATGGTCTGAAATCACTTCCCTTTCAAAGGTGATTTTAGTTTTGGGAAAATCCGGAGGTCAAAGGGCACCAAATTAGGACTGTAGGGGGACTGAGTCACCTGGCTGATTTGATGTTTCACCAAAAAACTCTGCATGAGACGTGATGCATGAGAAGGGTGTATTGTCGTGAAGAAGCTGCCAATCACCAGTTGCCCATAGCTGTGACCTTCTGAATCATCCTAATAGGTCACGTGGAGGAATGTTCAAGCTTAACACAAAATTGGATACAGATTTATTGCTCTACTCACTCAGTCAGTTTGAATGCCATGGCCACACGGTAAACATGCTCACTCAATGGCATCTACCACCCCCACTGACTAGTACAGTGAAGTCATCATTGTTCATGCGCATTCTAGTCCACTCTTGGCTGCCAGGTTACATGAATGTCATGCACACTGACATCATTATATTAACAATGGCTGGGCTTTTTCTGGAGAGATCTGGTATGAGATGCTCAAGGAGCAACAGCTTCTTACTATGAAACAAGGTCTAAAAGCCATTTGGGTCCTGGAAAGAAAATCAGAAAGAGTCTAATCCTCAACCAGCTGGAAAATCCTGCAGGGCCCTGGGGAGGATTGCAGGGTGGCTCCAGTGGTCTAAGTCCTACCCAAGAAGCCATGATGTGGCTTGACTGAGCTGCCAATGTGTGTGATATTGTGGGGACTAGGGGACATCTACACAGGGTCTGTTTCTCAGAGGAGCTTCAAGACAAAGGTTGTATTGCTTCAAGTTGTCTCCCATGCCCCAGGCTGACATTTCCAAACACCTACAGGTCATCTCCATGATATATACCATACATATATTACCCTTAGCACACTTCAAACTGACTCCTTGGTATTCACCCTCGTGAAATCCTGAGGGCTATGTCTGTTTAAGAATTCCATTTTTTTTGTTTAAAAGAAAATATACTATAAATTGTATATGCTATATATTACATATATTTAACACATAATATTATTTAAAATTCCCAGAAAAGTCTGAGAAAGCAACTGGTAATCCAATACATGAATATTTGTGAGGACATATTTCATTATTCATTCTTAGTAGGATTAAAAAAGACTACATATAGCCTCATGTCATTTTGACCACAAAACATACAAAATTTGCGCATGTATGGGAAGGGGGGGAAATTAATTTTAAGAGCTTTTGGAAATTGGAACTGGGGATTGGCTGCCCCTGAGCTGGCCCACTAAACTATCTAGACTAACTTAGCAGCTTTGTAGCTCAAGATTTGAGATATTCTCTTACCTCAGGGAGACCCTCAATAAAAGAATGGATATTTGCTGCATTTGCTACTTCTTTTATCTCATCTAATGGCACCACACGGCTATGATCACCATAGGCAATGTTCTCAGCAATGCTGCAGTTGAAGAGCATAGGCTCTTGAGAAACAATTGCTATTTGGGAACGGAGCCATTGCACATTCAACTCCTTTGCATCCACACCATCAAATAGCTGCCAAAACCAGAATGGAGAATGGTTTGTGCAGATCCAACACTGTGTCATATTACAGTTCACTGTATTCAAACATATACAAATCATAACAAGAAGGTTAGGCATTCAAGCTATTTAGTAGTATAATGTTACCCAAGGAAAGCTCATAAATCATACGTCGCATACAAGCCAACAGTGAGAAATGACTAAAATGCCAACTCCCAAACTTAATTGTCATTTCTAGGAATGACCACATGTTCTAGACACCTGCTCAGAGTTGAGAATAGGGCCTGCTGCTCTGTTCTAAGTTCATATGGAAAATGACCAACCTCCACTGTAACAGGACTGTTACATTTCATCAATTGTCACTGAGAATCTGTGATAGGGAAAAGGGCAAATTGCAGGAGGATAACAACTAATAAGGACTAATAAAGGTCTTTGACTTTTAGGGGTTTTTATTTTTTGTGTGAGGAGGAAGAGGCAGAACAGGAGGTGGTGTCTGTGTTGTGTGTAATGTAGTGGTGGTTGAGGGGAAGGGATAAATGAAAACCTGAAAATAACATGAGTAAGAAAACCGTCAGGTGAGAAAAACAGTCTTTGGAGTTCAAAGGAGGAAGAGGTTGCATTTTTTTGAGATTAGGATGCAGGATTTACCGGAGCTGATTCAGATAAGCCCCAATTGTGCATAAGGTTTTGAGAATTGGGTTGGGGGTGTTGAAGATGGCCAGGGGAAATAGAAGAATGCCTTAACCAGGGAGGCAGAGGAAAAGTATCACCTCTCTCTCAAACCAGAACAAAATAAAGAAAGAGCCTGGATATGGATATTAGACCATTCTTCTAAACATTAGACCTGTATTTTAAAAGAATACCATGGCTTATAAGATCAACATTTCTACCGCCATAATGGTTGAAGAATCTTTGGGTCTTTATACTCAGCCTCAAAGTCCTATCCATCCTTTTTGTTACTGGTTTGCTTATTCTCTTAGAAAAGGGATAGAATTGTTTTCTTTCTCTTAGCTACTGCACTGTTTTGCTCTACCCAAGCCAGTGAGGATGCTTAAGCCTAAGACACTGTTTAAGAATAGCATCACTAATCCACAGATAAATTGTATTTAAATTAGGTCTTACTATTTGTCCTTTCATGGGGTCATAAAATCTCTGAAGGAGTTGGACAGAAGTGCTTTTCCCACAGCCACTGCTCCCAACAAATGCTACTGTCTTCCCTTTCTCAATAGTGAGGGATAAGTCGCGAAGGATGAGGACATCTGGACGACATGGATAGAAGAAAGAGACTTCTCGAAACTCTATATTCCCTTCACATGTGTCCTGTGAAAGAAAGTTGGCAGCATTTAGAAGGATGCCTTTGAAAGGCTGTAATACATTATAGCACTCTGGCTGAGTGCTTTCTGGAAACTGTGCATGTTTCCATACTATTTTAATTTTAAACATCATATTCCTCCCCACAGAGCTGCTGATTCCACATTGGTTTCTGATACTTTTGTTTACATTTTTATATCTGTAGTTCTTGTTGTCTTCACTACTGGGCTTCATAAAATTGCTGAAAAGCCCTGGTTTCCTTCAGATTCACTACACAGACACAGTCCAATCTGTAGATTAACTGTTAATATGGACAATTAACAATAAGTGGACATTTAAAATCATAGATGTACTCACTGGTTTTTTCCCTTCTTGACTATAGCTGTCTATAGTTGGTTTCTTTTCCAACAAAGCAAATAGATGTGCAGCCCCAGATTTGGCTCTCGAATATTCAGGTGCCAAAGCAAGGGTTTCTCCAATGGCCATAGCTCCATATGCAATTGCAGTGAAAACTCTATTGGAAGATAAAGCATTGGGATATTAATTAGTCCCATTTCAAACGATGGAGTTCTAGAAGTAAAGGAAAAAGCAGGCACAGGAATATAATATTTTGAACCAGACAACACCACTAATGCTAAAGGCCCAACAATGATATCCCTTTTGTAATTTTCTACCATACGGTGATCATCTCCTGCTCTGTACACCACAGTAACCTTTGAAGCTCAGGTAATCTTGAAAGTTTCTCTTCCAGTTAGAGACACAGTTCAAAGGCCATAACTAGTGAATATAAAATTTCTTAGCCATCTTGATATAAAGCTCACTTGCTTGAAACATGAGAGAGAATTCAACTGACATTAGGAAGAATAAGTCTCTGGAAGTGAGATCTGAATGTACACATTCAATGTGAGTGTTCCCCTCCTTTTTTCTGCATATACTATCATGTAGTTATACAGGTAATTGATGCCACATGATTTAAAGACAGCAAAGCATGGAGATGTTGTTAAGTTTTTCAAAATAAAACCTGACTAAAATGTACCTTAGCAAGACATGAAGAAGAGCTTTGATCTTTTAGGTTTGCTATAGATTATGATCTCAGTTTCAAAACATGTTAATTATAAAGTGGTAAGTATGCAAATGATACTTGGAAGCATATAAAATATTCATGGAAATGTGGCATACCACATGATCATAGTTAAATATTATTCTTTTTCATTTTAGACATGAAAACATTTTACTGGAAAGAAAAATAATGCATCTTAGTAGCACAGCTAAATGCATATTTCAGCTAAGACTGGATAAATTTCACTGGCAACATTTAAACATCAGACAGTAAAAGGACATCACAGAACCCAGTTGCTTGTGTGCTGTGCTGGATCACAGCAAAGTTAACAGGTGTGGGTTCCTTATGAATTTCTCTGGAGATGGCACCTATCAAGGAGTGGATGTTGATGCAATCTCTTCAGTGACCCAGACCTTAGGTCCTGACTCTTGTTTTCACAAATGTTAAACACAATATAAAAACACCCAGTTTACTAATATGTTGGATGCTAAAATTACTGTAGCCACTAGTTCTGTGATGTCAAGGCATTTTTAGTATTAATACAGACATTGTTTAAAGCTCAAAATGCCTTGCAAAATATTTAACACCCAATTATAAATATTGGAAGTGGTTATTGAGTTTAGGTAACACATCAGGGGTTTTTCTTTTTTATAATGCAAAGAAAAAAATCAAACTGCATTGGATTTAAGTCCCAATTTAATCTATGAGCCACCAGGTGAGATGGGAAGATAACTGGATTATGAGTCAGGTGACTTGGATTCTAGTTTCCACAGGGATAAAGGCTTTTCAGAACAGTTGAGATAACAGCTTCCTCTTCTGATTTGAGGGGTCCGAAACTGTCTACCTGTCCCAAATTTCAACCATTATAAGTCAGTTAAAGCACTAGGTATAGATGTATAGAGGCTAATGTCTTTCTTACATCCCTTGTGAAATGGAAATTTATCAAGAAGGGGAGAGGGGCCTTCCATTTAGAACTTGGGTCTATGAGAAGTAAATGACCAGAGGCACAACAGATCAAAAAGAAAAGTTTCAGCAGAGGAGGTAGAATACCACTTCAAAGCCCTGATGCTGCCTTTATTGTGTACGTGTTGAGGGGAAGGTGAGTAGGATGAGGGTTGATGTTCATGAGGATTATATGGGTTGAATGAGGGACATTTCATCTCCTTCATATTTTTCCGCAGGTGGGAAAAAGATAGGCCAAGGCTAGCCTGCTATAGAATCTGTCCCAACCTAGTCCAGCCCAACTCATTAACTAGAGTAAACTATACTGCAATTGACTTCTCCTCAAAGTGTTTAGTGCATAGCAACCGGTGCTGTCACTCCATGTCCGAGTTAAGCTACATCCTTCAAATCTCGTCCAGACTCTTGGAAGCATTTGAACCAAGAGCCTACTCCAGAAAAATGTTCAGGCCAACTTCCCATGCCACTGCTTGTCTGGGGAACTTCATCTACTTTGGAATATACAAAGAGGAACAATTTGCTATAATGACAAATGTTTTAAAGTCACTAACAATACATTTGTTAAAGTATTAATCTATAACAATTGCCTATATATCCCCTCATGCCTCTAAGTTAAGATTACAAGAAACACTACACAGTTCAGAAATGATTTTCATGTTGAACTCTTGATGCATAACTATATAAAATGGGAATTAAAAATCCTAAAATTTAACTTCCATAACTTTCCTAAGCTTAAATTGTACATGGAAGAATAAATCTTATCCACAGTGTATCCTCAAATGGATTTATACTGAATTTATACTTCAATACTGAATGCACAGCAAAAATCTTCGGGTTGGTAGGGGTTGAGGGAGAAGAATATTGAACAGGAAGGATTTTCAGGTGCTGGGCCTCCTCTTCTCCAACCTTATGGGTTCTCCATGGGTTTGTGGGGCTATTGTCACTGTATCCTCACTAAACTGGTCTTTTCAATCATGTCCAAGCAATGGGAAATCCCCTTGTTCATTGTTGCTGCTGAAATACAATTTGAATTAAAAAAAAAAGATCTTTTGGCTAAGAAGAACACAAAAAAGCATAGAAATAAATAATCCTTATTTTAAGACAACTGGCAAATACGAATACCCTACATAGTTACTGGTTCAGATCTAGTTTTTCCCCTTAACCCTGTTCCCATATCCAGTTTGTACCACTTTGGTGAGTTACTCTAAGAGGGATAACATGGGATTTGGGGGTTAGGGGCTTGGAGCAGGGGCTCTGAAGCCAGATGACTGGGACGACATACAAACTCCACCATTTATTTGCTAGCTGTGTGACCTTGGGCATGTTCTCCATGATTCTGTTTCCTTGTTAGAAAACAGGAGATGACAAGGCTACATACATCTTAAAGGGCTATTGTGAGAATTAAATACATTAATAGCACAAGGTGCTTAGTATAATGCTTAACAAATGTTTAAGTTATTATTCCTTTCATAGAACTGAAAATTAGTGAATGGCATGCTTTATACTGAAAAATAAGATCTCGCACTTCTATAAGCATAGATTGGCACAGCAGATCAAATTGCAACATTTGAGGTCCCCACTCAGTTTCCTTTTTCTGACCGGAAGGCAGAGCATCTTTCCTCACAGAGGTGACTATTACAATTATTCCCATACTCATACTTGTTTCTCCTAACATCCATATAATAATACAAAACTCCATTCTTCCCATCCTAAATTTCTTCCTTAACAAATGGGAAAGAGAATATACAAAATTTATATTTATTTGGTACTTTGGGTTTTATAGAATGTTTTCATATACATTATACCATTGGATCACCTAGGAGAAAAGGACAGCAGGAACTCTTATCACTTCTTAACAAATGAGGAGACTTTAGCCCAGAGAAATCAAGGCTAGATTTGCCTAGGATTTGTGTAGGATCACATAACTATGAAACTTGGGACTGGAACTTGAACCTCCTTGTTTCTTTTTTTCACTTACATGTGCTCTTTCCAACAGCAAGCTGGCCTGAACTATGGCTCTCTGTATGTTGGAGTTTGTTACCACTTGTCTCCCGTATTAGAACATTCAGAGGACCCTAGATATCAAATCTCCCTTGATTTGTCTCCTTTAGATCCCTCCAGCCATTGACTCCTCTTTAGTCTCCTTATCTTGTCTGCCTTTCTTCTGGATAATCTCTGGGGAGGAGTGGGACAGAAATGGGGTGGATGCCATCCAAGTGAACACTGGAGAAGATTTGTTTTCTTGGTTTGGCTAACTAAGGTTGCTTTCCAAATTACAATGATCACACAAACAGTTCTTCCAGGGCTTTCTAGCCTACCAGAGCAAAGACAGTAGTAGAAGCCTAGTTGGCTTTTCTCTATCCCTTATTATTCAAGCTATCGACCAACTACCAATATTTATTGAAAAATCTGTGTATACGGCTCTTTTGGTTGATAATCATATTGAATTTTCAAAGTCCTATATGATTTCCTGTCAATAACTGCACTTGGATTTTTGAAGGACTAGGCTGCAATACAAAAGCCTCATGGCTCTGCTTCACAGGCTGCTTTCAAAGCTGTGGCGTTATTATTACTGTACTGAAGGCTGTCATGCCCGGATTCTTTCTCAGCTGTGTGCTCTACTTTGCTCCCTGCTAATACATGTAGCAAAGAAGAAGGAACAGACCGGAAAACTCTGAAGTGGGGGTATGAAGGGTTAAAGAAACTTCTGCTGGGCAATAATGTTTCTGGACAATATTGCAAAAGGAAAGTCAGCTAGAAACTAACCTAAAGGCACTAAAAATCAGACAGAAGAAAATTATTTTCTATTTCTCAAAGTCTACATATTTACAGTGAAGTGAATCAAAAGTGTTGCCAGGGCTAACGGAAGCAGAGGGGGAGAGTTTTATTGAATGTACGTGTATGAGAACCTAACGAGATTTTCTACCTGCCTGTGCATTGGTGGCAAGGTAGCAGAGTGAACATGTTATCGCCTTTTAAAAAACTCATTTCAGAGAAACTTCTCTATAATAATAGAGATGGATGGAGACAGCTTCTACTATAAGAAATGTATGTTGCTGATCTTGCCTTTAACTGGAACATAATTAACAAAAGAAAAAAGCAAACAAAATAAAACCAGAGTCATTGAAATTAAGAACAATCTAACAATAGCCCGAGGGGAGCTGGGAGGGGACAGTGGGAAGAAGGGTTTTCAGGAACTACTATAAAGGACACGTGGACAAAACCAAGGGAGAGTTGGGGGAGCAAGGGAGGGAGGTGGGTTTAGAGGGGATGGGGAGGGAGAGGTGGGGAGAAAATGCAGACAACTGTAAGTGAACAACAATAAAATAATTTAAATTAAAAAGAAAGAAATGTATGTTGCCTTTTATTTAAAGGAGAAAGTTAAGGCTGATAGTAGCCATGCTGATAAACTAATATTATGAGCACATTAAGGATTGTGCCTCTCCCTTTCATTTCTTATGGCACACTGTCATTTCTTAAAGAGAGACCGCTTACCCATCCCTGGAGCTGTAAATCATGAAATACATGCACATTTTATGGGTGAATAAAACATCTTTATTTTTAACAATAAACTAAAATATAAAAAATAAGCTAAAATTTGACTTGCCCAATTTTTATATAAATCTAGGAGATTTCTAATAGTGGCCAAAGAAAACCCTAAAGTTTTAAGCAACTATGGAGAGTAGCCTGGGATTCTCTCTCCATGTTTATATTTCTTAAAGAAAGTGTGAATTCTCAGATTCTGTTCCTCAGAACAATCTGTGATATTTGGTAAAATGTAGATTCCTGGCCCTAAACCAGATCTACAGATATCTGGGTTAGAATTGTGAGGTGCGTTTTGGGTATCTGCATTTTTAACCAGCTCCTTGATTGGAAACTGAGTTTGGAAACCACTGATAGAGAGAATGACACAAACTTCTTTTTACCTAAGGAGCATTCTAGAAGGACAGGCATCTTTGTAAACCTCTTGCATTCAATTAGCTGATTAGATAGAGAGCTATCACCCTAGATTCTGGGATGCACAGAGTCTTCCAGGCCAGGCCTGTAACTTCGTGTGTCTAAAGGGACACGTGACATATTCATGGTCGTTGGGGGGAATACACTGGGTTTCCAAGAGGCTAGAGATTTTGGTGTTGAAGACAAATTTCATCTATTCACATTTTTGCATAGTTCTGTACTCATATTTCCCGGAGACCCTCTCTGTTTTGTCCACACTATAAAAAGTATAGGTATGCTTATTTTGTCTGTAGTCTCATTAAATAAAATGGAAAGTGATATGAGTTGCTCTCCCTCAGATAGTTCCCTGTTTCTTCCTTTCCTCAGGGCACTGGGAAATACCAATGTGATACTATTCACTAGTCATTACTCTTATGTTGATAATCTACATATGCTCTGACAGCTAAAATGCTTTGTCCAGAAATGACCCTTTTTAAGGAATTTAATGAAACGTAATTCAGGAAGTATGGTATGCTAGTAGGAGAGGAGTTCTTTTATTGGGGCCTTTGATTCTCTTATATTTTAGGGTCATAAAATAACATTAAGCAAGTTACTTTTTCCATTTACATTAAGAGAATCAAATCATTTCTAGATATTCAAATATTTAGAAAAGAAACAAGTTTTTAAAAAAGTAATTTTACAGAAAGATTCTATGAAAGTTTGTCTATAGAATTAGTAACAACAGTAAATCGTAATGACAATAATAATAAAAAATGTCTACCAAGCAAATCCTCTGCCATATTAAATCATGAAATTGATTTGTGCTTTGCCACTTACTGATTAAATGACTTTAGGAAAATTAGGTAACCTCCTTGTGTCTTAATATTTCCCATCTGTAAAATAGGAGTCGAAACATTTCACAGGGTAGTTGAGAGGATTAATCAGATAATGCATTACAAATCCTTAATACAGGATTTGCTGTTATAGTCATTGTCATATGAACAGAATGGCTGGCAGTCTTGAAAGGTCCTTTTCAAGAAATACCCTGCCTGATTTCACTTGTAGGCATGACAGTAATCAGCATGATGTTGAGACTGTATCGTTCTTTAACTAAGAAAATTCTTTACTTAGTTTTTCTTTACTTACTTTTAATTGACACAAATCTCAGTATGCAGTCGACTCCCAATTACAAACATCCTACTTTTATATAAATGATTGCCTTTGACTCAGACCCAGTCTTTCTGCCAAAGTACCTGGTGTTAGATGTGTGCATGTAAGGGGGGAAAAATAGAATAATCTTGAAAAATAAGAGTAATGTGGAAAAGTTGACTCCGGAAGCACATTTCCAGGAATGACTAGATTGCGTCTAGTCATTGCAGTCAATGCAGTCATTGCTTCTAGTCAATGAAGTCCCAATTTCCTCCTTTATTTTTTTATTTTATTTTTAATATTTTATTTATTTATTTTTAGAGAGAGGGGAAAGAACGGAAAAAGAGAGGAAGAGAAACATTAATATAAGAGAGAAACATCGATTGGTTGCCTCTTATACACCCCCAACCAGGGACCCAGCCCACAACCCATGTATGCGCTCTGACTGGGAATCAAACTGGCAACCTTTTGGTCTGCAGGCCAGTGCTCAATACACTTGAACCCCACCAGCCAAGGCTCCCCCTTTAGTTTTGATTCAGTTATTAATTCAATAAATATTTATTATGTGTCTACTATGTGCCAAGCTTTTGTTTTTGGTTCTAGGGAAACATCAGTGACCAAAACAGGTTAAGCTTTGCCCTCCTTGAGCTTACAGCCTATGCATTCAATAAATAAGGAAACAAAAAGATAATTTCAAATAGTGGTAAGTATTACACATAAAACAAGGTAATAAGATGGAGAGTGATAATGAAGAGGGGCAGGGGGATTTCTTAGGGTCATCAGCAAAAGTCCCTCTGAGGAATGGACTTAGGAGCAGAGGCCTGGATAGTGAAAAGAGGCAGCTTGGCAAAGGCATGGGGAATGATTGTTCTAGGCAGAGGAAAAACCAAGTGCAAGGAGATGGTAGTTTCAGTGACAGAAATGGCAAGTGTGGGGCTGATGTGCAGGTCACAAAAATTACAGTGGTGGATAAGGTTGGAAAAGGAAGGCAGAGGCCCAAAATTCATACCTATGTAAACAGAATTCCAAAATAAAAGCTCCAACAAATATTTTGGGAAGAGGCAACTTTGTTGTGATGCCATAATTAATTCCAGATGTGACTTTTCTGAAGGGCAATACTCATGTGTGTTTCTTCTGAAACATGTGCTTAGCAAAGAACTCAACCTCAATGATTTAAAGTCATATTTGATAAAGCTATCTTTACCTTCAGAGTTTCATGAAGCTTCACTAATTCCAGAAGGAATGGATGACTGAAAGGCATATTTTACCCATACATTCCCAAATTCTAATAAACTGAAATAGGGAGCAATTCACTTAGGAATTTAACTCAATAGATTACCTGTATTATATCAGTATCAGTAATTTACCAGCTAGGTTGAACTTACAGACATTAAATAACAAAAAAATTTAATATTTCCCAGCATGCCTTTCCCATATATATGATTTAAATGATAATGCCTATAAACTAGACATCTTTCTGGTTAATTTAAGTACATGCATGACTCATTTACAAGGTTTATATAGTTGTACAACTTACATGAACATGCCCTCTGGGGTCATTCGTCCAGCTTGAATTAAATAGACTCCAAATCGAAACCCCACTGCATAGGCAAAATATACAAAGGCATGGCTGAATGCATAACAGCTTCCAATGATCTGTGCTTTCTTCAAGGTATTTCTGAAATGCACAAAATTTACTAAATAATGGGTCATAAGTTATACCAAGAACATTTTAATAAATGTCGAGTAAGGAATATAGAAGACTAGACATGTTATTTAGGGGATATGCATTTTCTAAGAATTAGAAAGAAAGTGTTTTTATAACTATTGAAAATTATTATTGGGAAACAGAAAATGTAATGATTTTCTCTATAGCTATACACTTAATTCAGTATAACAAAATTGCCTCTATTTACTTTCAAATGAACGGTTAAGTCTGAAAGGACAGTTAATCAAAGAGTTAAAGAGATTTGGTTAGAAGTATTTAGAAATATTTTCTGTCCTAATCTTTCACTAAGAGAATAAAGAGTGGAAATTAAAGGTCAGTACCAATCACAAGCATGGGTATAAAAGGGTACAAAGCTATCTCTCTGATAAAGTAATACAAAGAGTATCACTGAGTAAATATGATGAGGACTAATTTAAAATTAAAAGGGTGATCCATTTATTGTGTATATATTCTTTTTAAAATGTGAACCATTTTAGAGATTCAATTTAAAAGGCTGAGCAATCTTGTTTCCTTTCTTGAATATATTGCTCCGATTTTGCTTCTGGAAAATAAGAAAAGGTGCACACTTAGTAGAAGCAGATGGCAATGTGTGAGGAGCTAAAACATATTCCAGTGGCGCTTGCTCTCCATTCCTCTTTTCGTCTTCTATTGATGAAGTCAAATGAGAAATTATGACATGCCATCATTAGGAAAGATTCCTGAGCCAATGAGTTGGCAGGCAAAGCAGTGGGGTCACCAGGAGCACCGCCTCTACAGGAGTAAACTCTAGTTAATGGAGTCAGCGTGGATCTGCAATCACCTGTGCTGAATCTGAAGCGTCTCCTCATACGTTTGCTCAAAAGCTTTTTCTCTGGTCAATGACACTATAGTACGTATATTCTCCACAGCTTCAGTTGCTATCTTATAAAATAGGATAAAAAAAGATAGAAATAAAGTTAGTAATGGTTAAAATTCTCCTGGATGTGAATTTCAATCACTTACATAGGGGACATATTAAAGTAATTAAGTTTTCCTAATGAGTTTTCTTAGCTTCCCTTTTTCTTTCCCCTAAAATAAGATAGGAAAATAGCAGTTCAGGATAATAGGCTCAAGGAAAATTTCTTCTGAAAAGATTTAGTCCATTGACCTAAATTTAGCCTCCTTCAATTTTTCACTGAATTGCTATTTAAACTGGTTCCATAGGCAGAAGGTTCAAACGTTAGTGAACATTATATCCATACGTAATTATGGACAAGAAGTTTCCTATGAATTACAAGATAATTCAAGGAGATGAGAGCAGATATAATCAAATAAATAACTATTTTATTCTAGCAGAGAAAAACAAATTGCAACCAAAAGCCTCAGGAATATTGCAGTAAAGTAACAGGGTGTGGCTATAGAATTCTGTACAAGCTGTAGCTGTTCTTACTTTATTGTCTGTGAAACTAAAAGATATTTAATTCAAATCTAATTGATGCTTTTCCATATTTATATAGTTTAAAAAAGGAGTAATCACGTGGGGTCCAAAATGGAGACTTTTGGGTTAGAATAACTTCATGGACATGGGAACACATGTTGACTTGAACGAGAACCTTCCTGCTTTCACATTCTGTTTCCAGACTGGCAGAGTGGGTTGTGGGGCAGAGTAAGACCTAGGTGTACACCAAGTGTTCTTTGAAGGGAAATTGGGGTTATAGGGAAGGGCTAAGTTTCTGGACTATGGCCAGTAAACCTGGATTCTACTCTCCATTTTGATGTTTTGTTTGAAATTCTTATTAATTTAAAACTGAACTCAAAGAAACCTCAAATTATAACATTCTGTGATATGCAAAGAAAATGGGTAAAAATGTTGAAACCTTGAAAAAAATTAAAATGAACAAAAAACGTGATCATTTATCACATTGGAGAAAGTGTTATGAATTTAGAACCTTATATAATAATGCTTTTTTTTAACTAATATTTCCATTTTAAGTCTGAAAAAGAAAACATTCAATATTTGTCAAAAGTTATACATGCAACCAGAGAAGGAACAATATGTTTAATTTGTCCATATTCTCTGTTTTGGTGTCTGAAAAATTGACTGATTTAAAGCTACTGGGAAAGCTACTGTATATTCTGTGATTAATCATACAAAAAGGAAAAATTGAAGGGCACATGTACATCTAAAGCTCATGACACAAAAATTAAGATGAGTAAAATATAATTAATTAGGGTTCCATTAATTTGGGAGTTGTGATGATTTGCACATGGGTAGGGTTAAGCAAGTTTTCACTGAGTTAGTTGCAAATAATACAGTACATAGTTCAGTCTGCACTGCCCAAGCAGTAATTCCAAGGTGCTTATCTAGTGCAAGAAGTGTGGAAAGGTCCAAGGGTCATGCAAACCCAATTTTGACGAGTCATATGTTTAGTGTCCCTCTTCACAAACATTCGTGCTCTTTATAACGTGCCAACTGTGATACAGTCACTGTCTTACAGACCTTTAATGAATATTAAAATAATTTTCATATTCAGAGGATGTTTAACAGTGTGCTAAAGATCTCTGAAACTATATTGTGAGAACAGGTTAAAGACCTGGGGATGGATGGCCGAGACAGGAGTCTGCACTGACACGAAGTAGCTTACTAAAGGCTGTCATGAGAAACAGGCTTTGGATCTCTAGCAAGACAAAAGCCAAGAGGAACAGGATAGAAGACCACCTAAAAGAAGAAGAAGAAGAAGGAGGAGGAGGAGGAGGGGGAGAGGGAGGGGAGAAGGAGGAGAACTGAGAAAGTAATGCACTGCTGTCAACTGAAGAGACAAGGTGGGTAGAGATGGACGGACACTTGACAGGTTGGCAGGGATATTATACAAGGGAGTCCTGCTTTGGGTGCCTGATTAGATAAAATGACATCTCTTTCAATTGTTAGATGTTACGGCACTACAATACCTATGTTTCCCTAAATCTCCAATACAAGATTATTTTCATGAATATGATTAATCCTGAGAAGCTTAAATATGTCAAACATTTTCCAAGAAATTAACTGTTCATTTTAATCAGCATAAAAATGGTTCTTGTTTCTAAAACCTTGTTTTAATGACTATCAATTTAAAAAATTAAATCACTTTGTATTCAGTAACTTTTATATTTCTTTTTTATTTAAAAAAATAAAATACCCAGAATTATCCAAGAAAATTTAATTATTCAACAGTCAGAGGACAGGGAATCATGTTAGCAAATTCTCCCATGATGTGGTAACAGTAATAATGGCTGACATTACTGAGTTCTGACTATCCAGATACTATTCTAAGTGTTTTGACATAATAATATTGTTTTGTATAATTCAAAAATCTGTAAGTGGATACTATTATTGCCACTTTACAGATGAAGAATTGAAGTCCAGAAATGTTGACATACTTGCTCATGTCACACTTTTGTTAGTGACAGAATATGGATTCTAATTCAGCCAATCTGACTCCAGAGCCCATGGTCTAAATCATGCACTCTATTGCTATAACAGACCTATATCCTATCTTTAACTTGCCTGTGTGCATTTCAGTACATATATACTACTTTACAGATTCCTAAGAAAAGAAGTTAACATATTGTAAAAAAGGGATCTCTGATTGTTTTCCCTTAAATGTTATGATGATAACAAGTTTTTATTTTACCTTTCCAGCATGCTTAAGTTCTTGTTTATCCTTGTTGGCAAATCCAGTCATTGCTGATGTTTCGATCATTCCTGTCAGAGCAAGTACTGGAGCAATACTCAGAATCAAGAGTGTCATCTCCCACCCATATATGAAGGAAATGATAACTGACAGTCCCATGTTAGTTGCATTTTGTGTTAAGACACCAATCCTCGAACCTGTTGCCTATAATCAGACATATTTTAGGAAAAAATGTCAGTTAATTTAAAATGTACGAGAATTGCTATTATAGTTTCTTGCAAAACAAGGTAGGCTTTTTTTTTTAGAATTTATACTTAGATTTTAACTTTGAATTTATGCTTAGAGATTAAATAATATCCAAATTTTAAAAATGTCCTGTACTATGGAGTCATTTTGCTTTGTCTACCTTATATCTGATACTGTTGTCTTTTGATATGTTCCTATCATTCTTTAAATACCTTTACTTTCTGTCACAAGTAGGTTTTCTCAGCCCTATGCCTGGAATCTGCCTTCTCCGAGGATTCTCAGTTCCTCTCAGTGGAGAATGTTATTTGGAAGTCAAAATATGGTGCCAGTTGTGCTCATTATTAGTGAAATGTCAGTAGATAGAACTGAGGGAATGTGTGTGTGTGATGCATGCGCACATTGAAATCTACATTTATTTCTCTAGTTATATTTCTTGAAATTCACGGGTTCACATCAATAACCTACAATTCCAATCCAACACTGCAATGTTATTTTTAGCTCTCTCCCTTCCAAGATTCTCCTCTTCAACAGTGAGAAACCTGGCTCTCATTTTCTTTAATAGATTTATGTGATCAATCTCTCTATATGTAACCAGTCTGCCACCATGGCCCCTGCCTCTCCCCTGCGTGGATATCTTCCTCACTCTGCTGTGGCGTGGATTTTCCACACAAGCACGCTGCCACACGTGGATGCTGACTCACCCACCGTATGTGGGCCCAAACCCAGCCCTGTCCCCTCCCGCTGCACTGATGGAAGGCTGGCTTCTCAGCCACTATGCTAGGGGAGAGTTGAAATGAATAACTGAGGATATTCATTAAAATGTACACTTTGAAAGGAAATTCAAAATTACATCTTGAATTCCCTTTCTGTACTTTATAACTTGATTTCACTAAGCAAAGTCTAAAGAAGTATTATCAAAGTAGAAAAGAAGTTGGAAACATCATGGTATAAGGTAACAAAAGAAATTTAAAAAATTAAATAAGTAGAAATATCTTTATTACTATTTTACAAAAACCACATGTTTATGAATCAACTATCAGTAGAGCATGTGAAACATAATAAAGAAAGTGTTAAATTCCTTTAGTGCTGGGATGAAAAGTGAGATTCCTATTTACTTAGAAACACAGCTATAATCAACCAATATATCAATTCACATTTTAAAACATATATTTTACTCTGATCATGAAAGTATGACCACTGGAAAAGGTTTAGATATGCTAAAATTTACATCCTTCCAGACACAAATATATATTTTTATATATATTCAAGTTAGGACTGTTATGTATATGTAGCTTTTTCTACCCTGCTTTTATCCCTTTATGTTATACTATAAGCTTTTTCCTGGGTCATTTAAATAGTCTTAAAAATATTTAGATTGCTTCCTATTTTTCACTACTACTAATAAATTTGTAATGAGCATCTCTGTGTGAAATCTTTGTGCTTATGTTTCATTTCATAATATTAAATTCCTTGTCTGGAGTTATATGTTAAACAATATATGCTCTAACATTCTTGGCAGCTATTGTCAAATTGCTTCTCTAAAAATTACATCAGTTTTCACTAAAGTACTTCCAAATTAGTGTTGTCATTAAAGTAACAACAATAAAAAGCCCCATTTCTCCCCAGCGTTCTGTCTTACTCCTAAAAAACCTTCTGTGGCTTCAGTTTCAAAACTGTATTTGGCATTGATCCACTATTTCCCAATTTCTCACTAAGTTATCAAAGAAAACTCCAAAAAAGTAAAAACGATAAGAGCAAACACCAATCAACCACTAAATACTGAAAACTAAGATAGGCAGATAACCTAGTTTAAGTGCCTTAGGGTATAATACACACAAACTCTAAGACCTATGAGGCTGAAGTAGGAATGTCATTTGATAGTTAATGATGACTTACACTCTGTTTCTTGAGAGCTTAAGGATAAATGTTTTTACGTATAAAATTATGCAGTATGTTAGAGAAAGAGGTAGAGATACATGTCTAAACGAGCCACACTAGATAAACATTTGAAAGCTACTTAAAATTAGTGCAAGGATTATACATATCAATCTCATTTCTCAAAACAATTAAGTGTAAACTTGTCAAAAATTTTAAACAATTTTATTTATCAGATTTTTGATGAGATAGTCTTGTATTTGAGTGTTTCTTGGTACTTAATTTTCTACAAGGTAACCTGCACTTGTATATCCTTGCTTACCCAATACATTTTGAATATCTTCTTGTGTACTAAACTGCTGCTTGAAAGTAAGATTATATACCTTTTTATATGGTATTTTCATTTAAGCAACCAAAAACTTATTGAAATATTCAGTCATTTCAACAAAGAACAGGCCACAACCCTTGCCTTTTGGTGATGGTGGTAGAATAAGAAAAGTCTGAATATATTTTTCCCTTTCCATGAAGAATTAACAGAAAATGACAGATATTTGGCCTTGAAAATCAAAAAAGAAAAAAAGAGAAGGAATTCATGTACACAGACAACAGTGTGGTTTTGTGGGTGGGGGAAAGAGGTGGGGGTGAAAGAGGATAGACAGATAAATGGCAATGAAAAAATACAATAAAATATAAAAATTAAATTAAAAATTTAAAAAAAGAATAATACTGTAAGACCCAATGGAAAATGGTCTTGGTGAACTTGAGGAATTGTGTGTACCTATGGAATGAATTTAGAACTGGAATCAGAGTAAATTTAATGAAACTCCCTTAGAAACTTCTTTAGATAACAAAAATATAGTTATTTTCTTGATAAGTAAGGGCAGAAAATTATGGTTAAATAATTCTTTAGATAACAATTATTTTTGGATTATCTACCAAGTCTAAGGTAGCATGCTAAATGTGGGGAATACAATTTTTATAAGAAAATTACAGCATACAAAGAGGAATGGCTGCAAAAGAAAATAAAGCAAAGAAAACTCAGTACACAATTGTAGAAATAAAATTCCATATGGTACAATTTCGGCTTCTGGCCAATATGGAGTAATGGAATGGTTTTATGCTCCCATCTAAAACAAACAAAAAATAGGCAAAAAACATGAATCAATGGTATTCAAGGTACTGAACCTAAGGCAACAAAGGGCAGAGATGGGAAACAAACAAGGTAAGCCCTACCACTGCCCCAGCTTACCCCCTTGAAAGAGCATCCAGGCTGTGGAGTAGGAAGGGTGAGCCGACAGAGCCCAAGAGATGCCCTACTTTGAGTGGATGAAGCTGAGACTGGGGGAGTTCAAGGAAGCCAGAATTTGCTGCACAGAATACCAGTGAGAGGTATATGGAAAGAGAAATGTAGACAACTGCAGAGGGTCCTCCTTCATTATTCAGCTGAGCAATGCTTGTGTGAGAGCTGGGAATAGTACCTGGTCACACCAGCTAGACTGGAACCTCATGATTCACAGTGTTGGGTAGAGTATGTAGGAGGGTCTTGCCTCAGTAGTAGGCTCTAGTCCTGCCTAATAAACCTTAAAACAAAGACCCAAAAGGATCAAAATGTTTTCAGGTAACTTAACCCCATCCCAGAACAAAACCAGACTTACAAAAATACAAAATTATCCAGCACTCAAAAATATTAAATTCACAATGCATGGCATTCACTCAAAAACTACCAGGTATACAAAAAAGCAGTAAATAGGGCCCATAATGAGCATGAAAAATCAATCAATTGAAACTGAGCCAGAACAGACACAAATGTTAGACTTAGAATACAATGAAATGAAAAATTATTGTATAACATATACTGAAAAAGTTAGATAATGAAGATATCAAAAAGACCCACATCCAACTCTACAAATGAAAATGTCAGTGTTCATAAATAAACTTTCACTGGAACACAGTTATGCCCTTTTGTTTATCTATAGTCTGCCTGTTTTAGCACCACAATGATGGAGCTGAGCGGTTGCTAGAGAAACCATAGTTCTCCTCGTGCTGTGTGCTCAGTGTGCTGCAAATCTGGGATGTGATTATAATTTGACTGCATGTTGAATTTCACATGTATTGTTGAACTGACATTTTATCCTAATTTTAAAAATTGTAAGTGCATATTCAACATCTAAAAACAAGAAAGGAAAAGACTTTGAATGTCCTGCTTTTAAGGAACAGTGTCCTGTGCGTTACTGTGTGTTCTGACTAGATACCACAGTGTTGTGCTCATTACGGCATGACACTATCAATTACTAAAAATATATAAAACATATCAACATTAGCAGATTAAGCACTCATTGCAATATTCCTAATTCACAGGAAGGCAACATTCAGAAAAATTGGAAAATTTAAAATGAAGTATCTCAGCATAATTTTTTTGTAAAACTAAAAAGTAAAAATGAGAGTGAAATTAAGCCTCTGAGTGGTTCATTTATTAGCTAAGCAAAAAGAAAGCCATTTATAGGTAGTGAGTTAATTAAATCATGTTTGCAGCAGTGGAAGAAATGTGTTTAGAAAGCATAAACTTACATTGGACGATTAACTTTTGGTGAGAACAGTTGCTCAAAAAGTTGAGAACCTTGACAACAGTAACAATAGTCAATTAAAAACCAAGGTAGGTTATTTTGATAGCTTTACCTGGTTCTTGATAGGTTGGCATATGTTACTGATACTGCTCAACTGTATGTAGGTTTTTTGAGGAGTCAGTGATGAGTTTGGAGTAACTAAAAAATTAGCTGCTATGAATAGTCTGTGTGTAACAGCTACAGGTAAAAATATTTTCAAAGAAGTTGAGAAAAAACAAAGTCAGTACAACCTGAAGGGGAATCTACTAAGATGTATTATAACTGATGATGGTGAAATTATTTGTAGAGCAGAAAAAAGGCTTCATTGGACAATATATAAATTTTGTAGAAATATAATATAAAGTGTTTAATATTTTTATTCATTGCATTATTCATCAGCAAGTATTTTGTGGAAAATAATTGAATTTCATAAAGACTATTGGGACAGTATGGTGAATGGTGAGATTCATTTGCTCTTATAAACCATGTAAACTTTATTTCTATTTTTGTCTAAAATGGAAGTTATCTTGACTTGACTTACCACACAACAGTTCAAGGGGTTGGCAGTGATAAAGTTTCACTGCAATATTTTGAGTTCAGAGCTGACATTAACATTTTTCTTTACTAGAAGAACCACACTTAACTAGTATGGGTCTGGATATTATTAGCTTCTGCTATAGACTTGATAATGTCTCTAAAGGAATTCAACATAAAATTGTAATGCAAAATAGAAATTTTATGCCAAACATCATATGTTAAAGTTATTTTGATGAATACTAGCATTGTTTCAATTACAAGTAATGCCAAGTTGTTTTATACATTTGCATGTCAAAAAGTTAAATCAAGAAATAAGGTCACCATTGTCCAGGTAATGATAACCTCGTTATATCTAATCAATTCACTGGGCTTTTTGAATTAATAAATGAGTTATTTTGCTTCTTTGGGCAATATAATTATAGTTTTGATGAGAAGAGTTCTTAGAACTAATATTTGGTCTGTTGGTATTACATCTAGCATACGCTGAAGTGTCCATAACACTTTTTTTGTGGACAAAAGTGAGGTAAGACTTTTGGTTGATGAAAAGGGGTTGCAAAAAGATACAGCAATTATGTCCTTATAATTTTGTGGAATCTAGTCTCCCAAAGAATCTAAAATGGCCTCATACCTTTAGTAAAATGATATATTACACAGAAAATAGACTGTTGACAGATATACTGGCAGTACGCCATTACCTCAGGCTGAAATAATACCAGCTAAGTTAGTTGTATTTAATCAACTATTTCAGGAATCATGTTGTCCTATGACTTTATTTCACTAATATGTTCTTCCCATGGCTCTCAAAATATCAGACCTTCTAAAAATTGCCAGGAGGATATATTTGTGATCATTAGGAAAGGTTTCAAAATAATGTTTATTTTTTATTAAGGAGTGTTTTTTAATCAACATTCACCCTAATAAATTTGATAAAATAAAGTGTCACAGAAATTGCATGATGAAGAAACTGAGATGAAATGTCAGTTGTTACGATAGGAAATATGGTCCTGAATTATTTTTTTTCATGATTCTTCCCTAGTGTAGTGTGACCTTGTGGGAAAAAAAATAGTGGACAAATAAGATGGTAAGTAATTCTACCTTTTATAAAAAGAGTATCCATTCAAGCAAGGGCTTATGTGAATAACATGCTAATAGATGCAGTCTCAGTCTTGAAATCTTTCTTCGGTTATTTTGCTTTTTAAATTTAACAACTTTAAAATCTGCCATCAGTATTCCAACCATTTTTCTTTAGCTACTATTTCTCATTCAATGAAAATTATTTCACCTGTTCAGAAGTTATTATGAGACCAACATTTACTAACTGCAACAAGAAAGTTTCATGTGATCTGAATAAAACTTAGCACATAATCATTTCCAAATGTACACATGAATCCAACTTGTCAGACATTATGGTAAATAAGATCTTATTTGCTGTGGGAAGAAAGAATACTAAGCTCTTATTAAAACTTCTAAATTTTGTGTTTTTATTTTGTTACTTTTTTCTTGTCTACTTAATTCTAAGCTCTTTCACTAAGTCATTCTTGCATCTTCTTCAGTGTACTGGTTCTATTACATCTGCTAAATCTTCTTTATTTTTGGTTAAAAATATCCAGAATGGCAAGGCTTCCTTACATCTTTTATTGAGAACTCTTTGTTAGTCCTGGGACTTACCTGGTCTCTGTATGTGGGTCATGTCAGTGTAGCTCACACATGTGCACAGTCACTTGTGTGTGTGTGTGCACACATGTGTACCACATACATATACCATTTAAAAATAAAAGCAATATACATACTCCTTGAATTTGTGCTATATCTATGGCTAATATTGTTGTCAAGGCTCCTGTGTTGTTTTCCTTATCATCAAACCAGGAAATATCCTAGAGAAAAAATGGAATTAACATATGATTAATAAAAAGATTCTCTGAGTTGTTGTTTTGCTATAGTATGTCACAAGGCATTAACCTGTCTCCTCATTCACAGGTACTTAATTTTTATAAATACCATGGATCAAATGACTTTTGTTTCTTATTTCACAAAGATCTATACTTAGATATAAACCGAAAACTTAAGTCCAACAGCGTGGACTCATTGCCATCACATAATATTGTTATAATAATTAATGTTAAAATGGTCAATTTGAACCACCAAGTAATTTGTAATTTTATTTTGCAAGTAATTTGTGGATAGTAGTAAGGTGAGCCCTGACTGGCTTAGTCAGTGGTTTGGGTGTTGTTCTGCAAAACAAAAGGTCACTGGTTTGATTCCCAGTGGGACATGCCTGGGTTGAGGGCCAGGTCCCTGGTTGGAGACGTGCAAGAGGCAACTATTTGGTATTTCTTTCTTTCTCTTTCTCCTTCCTTTCCCTCTCTCTTAAAATAAATAATTAAAATCTTTAAAAAAGTCAGGTGATGTGCAACAGAACTTAGAAATATTTCCAAACCTTCCTACCTAAACTGATTAATAATAAAAAGCTTCCTTCCCTTTCAGGCCCACATAAGGAAAATTTTCCCTGATACTTCATAATACCCCCTAGATTTTACAAGCATGGGCCATTGTGAAAAGCCAAGCAGCATGCGGTCTGAAGAAGGAGACAGGTGAAAAATATAGGCAATAAAAGCATCATGTTATAACCAATTTCATTTTCAACAGCAAACAGAGACAGCACTTAGCACTTCTCAAAGCAAGGAATTCTGATTTCCTTTTATTAGCTATTGAATGTTTCCTCCCACTCACTCAAACTAGTTATATCTCTTGTGGATTAAAACTCATGGAGACCGTATCTGAAAAATGACTTATTTTTAGCAAGTGAAAAAAACTGTGGTCTTGTAACAAGCTGGCCAGGAACCTGATGCTCAGGTTAGAGATTTCTGCCAATTAGAGAAACAAAAGCATAACACACGGAGGGCTGTGCATTAATCATGAAGTCACGTGGGAAGACAGCTCCCATGGAGGAAACTGGCAGGAGCCAGAGTGTGTACAACCCTGGCATGACAGCGCTGATCTCTAAACCTCTGCATTGCAATAGTGTCCCAAAGACTTTAGGGTGTTTGATATCCAAACGGCATCCTGTGGAGATCTTGATCTGCACAGCATAGTAACTTTGAAAACACAACGCTAGTTAAGAGCCTAACATGCTGAGCACTCACATCAGAAGCAATAATACTACAGTAGTCTTGAACTGGAAGACACTGTCTGTTTTTTATTATATACTAAAAAAATTAAGTATGCCATACATTTTCCAATTATTTCTATATTGTAACATGACATGAATTACATAAAGAATATTTAGATACAATAGAATGTTAAAATGTAGAAAGAGAATCATTACTGAATATCGCATTCTTAATTCTATAGCAACACAGAAGGCATAGGACACATTTGCGACTAGTCTTAGTCATTATTTGACGTTCAATCAGCAAGATGTCCAAGATGGCTTTTCAAGTCAGCAATTGTACACTCTAGGGATTGTTCTCCAGCATAGGAAATATATGCTTAAAAACTTAGCAGAGTTTCTAGAACTCTGCATAGCTGGGGTTGAGTAAAAATTCTTGCTTCTTCTATTCCTGATGGTAAAACAAGTACAAGTAAGGCTATTGGGTTTTTTGATACTAGTTAATACATTCTTTTTCCTATCAATAATTTTACTAGAAATGAATAGACTATGATAAGTACTTGGTATGTACTTTTCCATTTAACCGTCACAATTCTGTGAGGTAGATACTATGATTATCCATATTTTATAAATGAGGAAACTGAGGAACTGAGAGATTAAATAACTTGCCCAAGGCCACACAGCTGGCAAATGCTGAGGCCAGGATTTGAACTTAGGCAACCAGATGCCAGAGTTTTTAATCAACTATGCCTCCCATCTAACTGAAGCATTGTAGTTGAGTTTCATTACCTGTTTTTCCTGTTTCAGTACTTGTTAGCTGAAATCCTTTTGGAAGTAGCTTTTTGAGATCCCTTAATGATCACCATTTAATACTATCATTGTATCAATTAGAGACCCTCCCTCTGAAGCCTTAGCCACTCTAATTAGAGAGTAATGGGAAAAAATAAATTTCAAATCTGCTGAAAAACCCAATGGATCTATAGGTCAACATTTATCATTAAGAAATATAAGCTTAGCTTTGAAACACAATGAATAATGAATTATCCACAACCACTGAAGTCAGCAACAATTAGAACATTCTTTCAACTAAAAGGAGCTCAAGTAATCAAATAAAATATAAATTTTATACCTACAAAAGGACCACGCCTGTTTCCATAAATACCTCTACCTCAAATGAAGTTTCAAAATGGTTATAAAAAATGCTGCAAGTCTCAGCAAGCTTTGTAAGACTTAAAGTCTCAGGACAAAAATGAGATAATAAGAGTTAGGCAAAACTGAACATCAGAGCTTCCCTTACTATAGACAAAAGTAAAACTGGTAAGATATTTACAAAGAAAAGGCCAAATATACTATTATTTTCTCTTTCTCCAATTAAAAGAAAACAAAGATAAGAAGAAAAAGAATACTGAAAGATGAAAAGGGAAAACAAACAATAAGCTGAAAGGGCTGAGTTAAATTTATGAGGACATTTAAAAAGGTGGAGAGCAGAGAGGTTCTGTGTGTGTCTTTGCATGTGCATGTTTTTTGAAGGACCAGAGTTTATGGCTTATAGATGGGTGCATTCTTATGCGCAGAAACTGCTTTATTCAAGAATGTTACTGTGTTGATGTTCACATGGCTAATGCTAGGCAGGGCATTAAGGCCCATCACTAACAATCAGGATATTGGATTAATAATATCTGCTGGCTAAACTGGCTCATGGCCTTGAGACTCTTTCACTGAAAGCATACTGTGAACCTCTAGAGAGGAATTTTAAAGTAATGTTTGAAAAAATTGAAATGTCTTCTTTTTTTTTAATCCTTACCCAAGGACACATTTGGGGGGAGTGGGGAGGAGGTACAGACAGAGAGAGAGAGAATGTGAGAGAGAAACTTGAATCAGTTGCCTTTGGTGTCGGGACTGAACCACAACATGGGTATGAGCCCTGACCAGGAATCCAAATGGTCTATGGGACAGACGATGCTCCAACCAAGTGAGCCACACCAGCTGGGGCAAAATGTACATTCTTTAGCTTAAAACATTCAGACACTCGGGGAACGTTTTCAATAATTCCTAGGAATTGAAAATCTTCGAACATGAAAAGACATAAATCATAAAGAAAAAAATGAGCAGGAATTGTCAATAAGTGTGAAATATAGCATTAGTTAATTATAACTCCACCTTACTTCATCAGAGATGTGCTGCAGACATAACATAAAATGTTCATTAAAAAAAAAAAAGCCCCTAAAGTATCAAGTTTAACATGAGCAAGATGTGCAAGAATTAAAACGTTTTGTGATCCCTTAGGTAGATTTTTCTTCTTCTGGATTAAAGCGTGTCTCCAGCTGTCTCTGACTTGATCTTTTTGAGCAGAGGGTGTCAGGCACCAACTGCTTCTGAGCATCAGGTTCCTATGGGAAACCTCCCATTCGTTCCGCACCATTTTGGATCACACAGTTCCCCAAGCACACAAAGGTGGAGGAGTTTTGTTACACGGCAGTCCTCCAAATGCTACTGCTAAAAGTCACAAGATTTAAAAACTGGTTTTGATGATTTGGTTGGAGTGACAGAAACTCTATTTCTGAAAAGAAATGACCCTGGCAGGAAGCTATTTCTTCCTGCACAGTGAGCTCTGGTGACAGAAAGTGTGGTGAAGGGCTCCAAATGATTACTGGCTTTCAGGGTAACCCAATACACCTCAGCCTCCTGAAAGAATTTTTGAGGTGCTGAACTGCGACATTCCTGTCATTTGCCCCCAAGACTCACTTCTCAAGATTATTACTTAATCCACCTAGTTTTAGTTATTTCACAAGTGTGATTAATCATCTGTGTGCAGCAGGCTGACCTGCAAGCTAGACTGATGTTACCTGAATTCAGGACCCTTCTCATTGGGGGAGAGAGATTGGATGTTTTAAGAAGTATGAAGTGAAAAAACTTAAGGGGGATATGGTAATGGGAAAAAACACAAAAATCAAAACAAAACTAAACTAAAAAACCTTAAGCTGTGCACATGGATGAAAACAAGGGAAATTAACTTCTCCTTTTAAAATGTTCTCCAAGATATTGCAGCTCTTAATCCTCCTTTTCAGTTTTAATTTGATCTTACATTCTGATCCTAGAACACTACATTATACCTTAAAGATAGATTTGTTAAGAAAAATGCAAGGAACAAGAAGTAGACTCTAAACCCTGTTTTCTATAAGTTGTAATTTAGAATATAATTTTGGATTTGCTTCTCTTAGAGAAATATGCTATGAGAATTCTGACATCAGATGCTGGTTGGAACACAAAAAGCAAGGTTTTAAATGAGAAGAAAGAGATTATATCAAGCAAGCAAAATTCAACCAGAAACATTGAAATTAAGAACAAACTGGTGGTAACCAGAGGGGAGGTGGGAGGGGATAATGGGGTGAAAAGGGGGAAGGGTTTTCAGGAATATGTGTGAAGGCCACATGGACAAAACCAAGGTGGGGTGGGATCAGGGGTGGGAGGTGGGAATGGCTTAAGGGGGAATGGTGGTAGGGAAAATGGAGACAACTGTACTTGAAAAACAAAAATATATATAAAATAAAAAAATTGACTTGAAGAAAAACTTAAAGCTAGAATATTTAAAAGAACATTTTAAGTAAAATAAGAAAAAAGTCAACTGAACACTGACCTGATATAACATGGCTTTAAATGCCAAGTGTCTTAATCTCATGGTTAAAATTTCCCCTGCTCTGCCATAAAATAATCCCTGGAAAACAAAAAGAAAATCTATACTTATTTTTAACTCTTTTCTATTTCTTTGTAGTAGTCACTGTATTTACTTATTTATATTTTTTAGTTATTATTTTTAACTCGAATAGAGAAGACAACATGAAAAGTAATCACATTCAAATTTGTTTAATTCATTGAACACTTACCTGAATAAAATAACTGACAAAGCAAATAACACCCAAAATGACAAATACCATGGAATACATTTCTGCATCACGCTTCAATGTGGTTTTATCATCATTTTCAAACATCTGAAAAGGAATACATTTTTTATCACGTGATTGGAGAAAAATATGACAGAAAGGAAAAAACAAAAATATTCATTCATTAGGATTTAAATGAATTCAACATAATAAATTATATACACATTTCAGGAGGAAAAGTACACCACTATTCTATCCTCTATGTTTATTAAATATGGTAAAAACATTATTTGCTCTTAATTTTCTCACTTCAGCTATGTAAACATTAAGTCAGACAAATGAGTCCTCTGTTATTATTTTCATAGTAACCACCTGTTTGAATTATTTCCAGTAACTTTAATAACTCAGATTTCTTAGTATTATTCAAATTTGGGGCACTACCTATAATATGAGAACTTTGTACATGTCCCTAGAACTTGTTCCTAAAATTAGTAATTATACATGTATGTGTTGAGAAAGCATAGCTGTGCAAATCTGGGAGACTGAAAATTTAACATAGCTCTAGTAAAATCCTTGAATCCATCAGCTTTCCTGGGTCCGTCAGCATAATACAAAACTCTACGTCCTCTCCCTGATCTGGCTGGTAATAAAAAATGGCCATTGTCTCAACCAGTTGAGAAAAGAGTAGTTGTATTTGTCTATTTTATTGCTTCAATGCTTTGGAATGCTGATACAGCACTGGAGTCAAAATTAGAAAACAAAGCAGTTTCTTTACTGATTGCCCAGTCAACAAGGCCCAGCCAAACACTTCACAATAGAGGTGGACTTATTCTTTGAGAACATTTAGTTAACCTTTTTACCATGGATCCCATTGTGGAGGTGACCCTACCACAAGTCCCAGTTTTCCCCTTGCCAGATCAGAGTAGCACAGGTCTGTTCTCTCAGGCAACACTTAGTTTAAAATTGTTAAAAGTATTAGCAAATTAGTTTTACTTACAGTTATGATTTTTGCAAAGATGATGGAAAATATGGGATGAACAGTTCCATTTAGAACAGAAGCCAATGTCCCGAGAACCACAGAAGGCCATTCAGACTTGTTTAATTTAAAAATTTTTAATAGTGAAACTTCAGGAAGACTTGCCTATAAATAAAATACCTTGGTTAAAATCCAGTTTGAAAGCATGATAGCAATCAGTGTTAGTCGTCTTAGACAGATCTATAATGTAAAATAGCAAATATAATAGGTGGCAGAGTAGAAAGAATCCTTAGAAAGATTTCACTGCCCACATTACTGATGGGGATCTCAAACATACATCTTGCCCCAAAGTGACTATTTGTGCAACTTCTCCCTCTGGCATTTCACTCAGTCGCTACCATTGAAAGTACAAATTAACCCAGGTGTTCTGATAGCTAAGACTTGCAGAAGAAATGGCAGGCGTGTTTTCTTTATTCCTGTTAAACTGGATGGAATATCATATTCTAGGATAGGGCAAAAATCTAGGTAGGAACTGAGCAGAGACAAAAGGTAAAAGTTTTACTGGCATTTTAAGCTTGAACATTTTCCATTTTTATGAGCATTTACAGAAACATTTTCAAATACCTTTGTTAAAAGCTTTTCTGGGGCTCCCGTTTACCAAAAAATAGCTTCAATACCTGAGCATATTACTTACAGTTGCCAAGCCTTAGTTTCCTCATCTTTCCAAGGGGGATGATATCAATTCCTATCTTATATGATTGTTTTTAGAATTAAGCTTAACTCAGTATCTGTAAACAATAAGTACCCAATAAATGTTAACTGTTGTCGATGTTATTATTACAGAGAAAAGATTATATAATGCAGAATCCCAGGTCTTATATAGAGGAAGCACAATGCAAGTAACTGTTCTGGTATCTACCAGCCCTTCCAATGGGATGTGTGGATGCTGAGATAAACTTTCAAAATCTTGTGAACAGCTTTGTGCTGAGTAATTACTTTGAATAGGAAAGTAGACAGCAAACTACTAAGCATTTCATATGTTAAAACTTCCTCATGGTTTTCACTCTTGAAATAATGACATTTATGAACCTAATAACCAGCGAATTCTTCAGGAAAGACTATAAATAGTTTATAATTCTTGCTTTAATTTTAGTCTGGCAACATAATGCATACTCTATTGTTTGAACAATAGAACTTTTCAAATTCTAAAGCCTTGAAAGTCTATTTTTAGGATGGCTAAACCACAATTATATTGGGTTACTTCATTTCACTATTTATTCTTTCCCTTTGAAGTTTTCTGAAGATCATCATCACATACAGCCTCATTTTTTAGTTAGTTGAATATTAAAAAAATACAGAAATTTATAAAGTTGTATACTAACAACTCTTGGTTGAGCACTGAGCATGAATGTTTTAAATCAAATTTTTAAATAAAATCACCTCATTTTGTAGTAAAACAAAGGCTTAGTGTGTCCCAGGACATAACACCAGTAAATTACAGAACCAGTATATACAGGAGGGCTATCTTGCTCCTATGGAATAATTTATCATTTTGTCTCTGGGAAAATAACAGGTTAAAAAATAAGTGTCACTAAAATAATGTTATAAAGATAGAAAATAATAAAATGAAATAAGATAAAAACAAAATAGCCCTGGCTGGTGTAGCTCAGTGGATTGAGCATGGGCCCGTGAACCAAAGGGTCGCCGGTTCAATAATTCCCAGTCAGGACACATGCCTGGGTTGCAGGCCAGGTCCCCAGTAGGGGACATATGAGAGACAACCACACATTGATCTTTCTCTCCCACTTTCTCCTTCCCTTCCCCTCTCTCTATAAATAAATAAATAAATATTAAAAAATATATACTAAAGCAAGGCATTGAAAAAGTCTTCAAAAAAAATTCACTGAAGCCAAATGGCAGCCTTTCACAGCAATGCCCGCTGGTGCACTGATACAGATGGGTTCCTGTAACACTCACCTAGTAGGGGAAGCCTGTACTACAATGGGCCCACCCTCCCCTTTTTTGGGGGCCCTCCCTCATATACCTACTATGTGACCCAGTCATTCCATTTCTAGGTATTTACTCAAGAGAAATGAAGGCATATGTACACACAAAGTCTTATATATGAATGTTCATAGCAGTTTTATTTGTAATACCCCAAAAGAGTGAATGACTCAAATTTATGTCAAGTGGTGAATGGATACATAAGTTGTGGTATATCCATACTCAGCAATAAAAATGAATGAAATGTAAATTCATGCAATGACACGAATAAATCTCAAAGTAATTATGTTAAGCAAAAGATGCCAGATGAAAAGAGTATATATAGAGTCTGATTCCATTAATATAATTGAAGAGAATGCAAAATAATCTGTAGGGACAGATAGCAAATATTTGGTTGTAGGAAAGGAAGATTGGCACCTAAGAGGTGTGGGGGAAAGGGGTTACAAAGGGCAGGAGAACACTACTGAGGGTAATGGGTATGTTCATTATCTTGATTGTGGTGATGATTTCACAGGTGTGTAGTTATGTCTAAACTTATCAAACTGTACATTTTAAATATGCACAGATTGCTGTATGAAAATTATAACCCAATAAAGCTCTAAAATATAAAAGATGAAATTTTAGATTCTTTGGGAAAGTTAACTTTTTAAAAATCCTTTTGTATGTTTTTATAGAATGCCTATAAATTCATATACTTTTATATCAGAAGATCTTAAAACATGCTATAACCTATAGCATATTTAGGTAGCATGCAGTCTTTCATGATTTTACTACATATTTTAATATTTAGTATCAAATATTTAGTATATAGAATTAGAGTTGATTTTTTATATTGATAATGTAGCCTGCAACCTTGCTAATTGAAAGATGAGTTTTAGTACTAGTTTTGTGGATTCCATAGTACTGTTCACACGGATAAGACAGTTTTACATCTTCCTTTCCTATTTGGATGCCTTTATTTTCTGACCGTGTTGTACAGTCTGGAATTTCTAGGATGATCTTGAATAGAAGTGAGAATTTACAGCCTTGTTTTGCTCTAGATCTTAGTCTCTCACCCTTCAGTATGATGCCAGCTGTAGATTTTTCTGTTGATTCCCTTTAATCAGTTGAGGTAATTTTTTCCATTTCTGGTATGATGAGAGTTATTGGGAATGGATGGTACATTTTATCAAATGAGTTTTCTGCATTTATTGAGATGATTAGATAGTTTATTTTCTTTAAATTTTTTAAATAAGGGGAATTGCATTAGTTTTTGAATGTTAAACCAAACTCACATTCCTGGGATAAACCCTACTTAGTGGTAATGCATCATTCTTTTCATATATTGTTGATTGTAGTACTAAAATTTTGTTAAGAATTTTTCCATCTATGTTCATAAGGCATATTTGTCTATAATTTGTTTTTCTTCTATTATCTTTGTGTAATTTTATAAAATTCTCATTTGAGGACATGTTCATTGATTTTTAGAAAGAGGGGAAGGGAGAGAGAAAGAGAAACATAAATATGAGTAACGTCAGTCGGTTCCCTCCCGTATGCGCCCTGATCCAGAACCAAACCCACAATCTAGGCATGTGACCTGACCGGGAATTGAACTGGTTTATGGGATAGCACTCCAACCAACTGAGCCACACTGGCCAGGGCTCTTTGTCTAATTTTGATATCAGAGTAATGTTGGTCTCATAGAATAGTTACTCCTTCCTCTTCAATTTTCTGTTTGGTAGAATTCACAGTAAAGCCATTTGGGCCTGGAGTTTTCTTATAGAAAAGGTTTTAACTATAAATTCAACTTCTTTTTTATAGATGTAAGATTATTCAAATGATTAATTTATTTTTGAGTAGGCTTTACTAGTTTATGTCCTTCAAAGAATTTGTCCATTCCATTGGAGTTGTAGTACTTCTTTGCATGTGATTGCATTAATAGCTACAGAAACTATAGTGATGTCAGCACTCTAATTCTCAATATTGTCTTCTAAGTTCTACTTGTCTAGTCAGTCCAGAAGTAGTCAGTTTACTGACATTCTCAAAGAACCAGCTTTGAATTTCATTGATTTTTCTTCTTTAAAATTATTGTTTTCTTCTAGTTTCTTAAGGGGAACTTTATTAGTTTATTAATTTGAGATCTTTCTTTTTTAAATAACATAGATGTTGAGTAGTACAAATTTCTTATTACCCCTTTGTGCTTTACCCCATACATTTTGAAATTCTCATTTTTTGTTCAGTATCAAATACTTTCGAATTTTTCCTTTGATTTCTTCTTTGATCCCTGCATTATTTAAAAGTGAGTTATTTAGTTTCCAAAAACAGTACGGTTTCCCAGGCTGCATTCTGTTTTTGTTTCTGATTTAATTCTATTTTGCACTGAATTTTTAAAAGTTTATTAAGATTTGTATTATGGCCCAGAATATGTTCTATCTTGATAAATGTTTCAGGTGTACTTGAAAAAAATGTATATTCTTCTGTTGACAGGTCTAGACTTCTTTAAAAGTCTATTAGGTCAAGCTGGTTGACACTGTCATTAAAGTCATTTATATCTCAATTGAACTTTTGTCTATTTGTTTCATCAATATTTAAGAGAGGAGCATTTAAATCTCTTAATATTATTGTGAATTTGTTAATGTATCTTTTCAGTTCTTGATACACTGATCTTTTTATAATTATGAAATAACCCTCTTTATCCTGGTATTTTTTTTCTCTGAAATCTACTTTGACTGCCATTAACATCACAGTCTACCTTCAAGTATAATAATATATGTCATTTTAGAACCTTAAAATAGAATACTTTCCTTTCTCCCTCCTAGTCTTTTGGCTAATTTTTTATACATTTTCACTTGCATTATGCACCCCACACTGTAATGTTATTTTTTCCTTTAAAATGTAAATTATTTTTAAAACTTATTTAAAAGACAATTATTTTATATTTACCCATTTACATACTATTTGTGATATTCTTAATTTCTTTATATAGATTCAGATTTCCATCTGGCATCCCTTTCCTTCTGTCTGAAGAATTTACTCAAACATTTCTTGTAGTAGAGGTCTGCTGGTGATAAATTACTTTAGCCTTTTCGGTCCTGAAAAATTTTATATGTTGCCTTCATTTTGAAAGGCATTTTTCTGCATGTAGCATTTGAGTTTTTTTCTTTTCAGTACTTTGCAGATATTGCTTTATCATCTTCTGGTTTGCATTGTTTCTAATGAGAAATTGTTCTTCTTACCTTTATACATATTGTGTTGATTTTCTCTGGCTGCTTTAAAATTTTTCTCCTTATTACATTTTTTAAAGCAATTTGATTATGATGTGCCTTGAGATAGTGTTACTCATGTTTACTGTACTTGAAATTTATTGAGCTTCTTGGATCTGTAGGTTTTTAGTTTTCACCAAATTTGGAAAATTTCTTTTCATTATTTGTTCAAATGTCTTTTTTGTTCCATCCAGCCTTTCCTTTGGGGACATATGAAATATAGTTGTAATAACTCTTTAATATTCCTCCTAATTTTACCAATTGTGCCATTCTTGGATCTATTTTTATTAATTGATTTTTCTCTTCATTAGGAGTACCATTTTCTTCATTTTAACTTGCCTGGTGATTTTTGATTGAATGCCAGACATTGTAAATTTTACTCACTGGCTATTTTAATATTCACATTGAGCCTTGTTCTGGGACACTTTAAATTACTTGGGACCAGTTTGATCCTTTTGCGTTTTGCTTTTAGGCTTTGTTATATGGGCTTAGAGCTTGAGTTTAGCCTGGGGCTAATTTTTTTCTCTCTCTGAGGCAATACTTTTCTCTCTCCCTCTCTCTCTCTCTGTCTCTGAGAAGCTTTCTCCTCTCTCATTCTTTGCTCTGAAGACTCATCTACTTTTAGTTGTCTCGTTTTTTGAGTCAACCTACTACCTAGGCTGTGTCTGGGTTTCTCCTTCCTGCTCTGAGGCTTGGAAACTACTGAGGCAATAACCTGGGTCAATGATAAGGTTCATCTCATTTTTCTCCCTTTTCTTAGGAGCCACTGTCTAATTCTGCCTGATGTCCATTGTTAGAGAACTGTTTCATGTATTTTGTCCAGTTTCTTAGTTGTTTCAGGCAGGAAGGTAAATCTAATCACAATTAACAATAAATAAACCTTGGCTGGAAGTAGAAATCTCTAATTTCATCTGGTTTTCACAGCAATTAACACAAATGATCTCTTTGTTTTTTTGGTAACACTTCCTGTAGCTGGCTTCTATGATACCACCCTCTCCTGGATTTTCTTTTATTTTCCAGTCATTCTTTAAGCTCCTTTGCTGGCTACTGCTTTTCAATCTGAATTTAAATTTTGCAGTGTTCTAGGTCTTAATCTCATTCTACTTACTTCTCCTATACTCTATTTCTCCTTAGACAGCTTTAGTCAGGCTCATAAGGTCCCTTATTTAGTCACCATCATCTCCTCCCTGCTTTGTTATCCCTGGTCTACTCAGGCTCCTAAACGCCATTTCCACACAGCAGCCACATCAAGTAAATCAGTTCATTCACTCTTCTGAATAAGACCCTTTCATGCAACAGTTCTAACCTGCTTTGTGTGGTGGAACCCTTTGGAACAATGGTGAAGTCCATGGACTCTTTCCCAGAAGAGTTCACGACGATGTATAAAGTAACCCATAGATCTCAAAGGAAGTCAATTATACTGAAATATGGTATTCAAAAATTTTAGCAAAAAATTCAAATTGTGAAAATTATGAATATGCTTCAGTATTAGCACATTGAATAATAAGATCTAATAGTGATGAGTGTAAATAGATCTGAGATATCTAAAATAACTAATATGATATGAAAATTTCTGTGATTTTCATTGGTGACATCACAGGCACTGGTAATTCTACTCTACTTTGTTGTTTATATTCATAATAAAAGTAAATTAAATTTCTATCAAGGGTAGGTGGGGGAAAAATTTGCAATTTTTTCCCATTTAGGTTCACTGCCTCTCAGTTCTAACTAGAGATTCCTTGTGGGTCATGAACCATTAATTAAAATCCTCATGGCTTTCTGTTTGAATAAGAATAGTATCTAAAGCTGCTATTATGGCCTACAAGACACTACATGATTTAGTCCCTGAGTATCTCACATACTCCCGCTGCTTACCCCTCTCTTCTCTAGTCACTATAACCCCCAACTCCAGGCCCTCATATTTGCTGTTTCTGTATTTATGATAATACCATCTCTGTCCTGGTTACTGATATATTGCCTCTCAGGCCCAAATTCACCCTTTTGCCTGACAAATATTTCTCCTTTAACAGGTAGTAAGATAGCAAGCCCTGTCTGCAGAGGGTCCTGGAAAGATACTGGAAGAGGAAGAAATTTTTCTCCCTACTCTTTCTGGTAGATCACTGGGAAGGCTCCTGCAGGGTGAACTTTTTCTCCAATATTCTGCCTGCAGTGTTTTCGGAACAAGGTGCCTGTGGTATATAGTTTTCTCATATGTTTGGCCACCAAGTGCTTTCTCTAGCTCTTGGCTTGGCCAGTAAAGGTGTAACCATGGGCCCAGACAGCACAGATCTGTTTCAGCCAGGTCACTGATGCCTGTATCCTCCTATACACAGCTTTGTTCACTTGGGTGAGGAGCACTTGTGCTCTTGCTCGCTTCCCCACTCTTACCCCCAGGCTTTTCCATAGTCCAGATCACCTTTCTTCAATCTTCTTTATATTTCATTCCTCTCAGTACTACTCTCTTCAATCCCCACTCTTATCTCAAGTCTCATTTCTGTTTCCCCATTCAGCCTCCCTTTTCTTAACATGATCAGCACCACTTTGGGCCTCAACCTATACTCTGAACATTTTGCTCAGCACTCTGTCTGGTGGTACACCAGGATTAGACCACTAGATCCTATATGTCCATGCTGGTGCTTATCTGAGTTCTGGCAGTGGAGTGGATTTGGGTCTTTATACAACCCCAATTGATCTTGAACATCATTGGTAGTATCTGTACCATGCTTCCTGAGTCACAGTTTTACCCATGGTTAGCATCATAGGAAAGAATGATGTAGCATTCTCATGAGATTTCTTGTTCACACAATGACCTCTGACAAAAATGCAGTCTTACTTGAAGGTCTCTTTCTCATAGTGGATGCTAGAGTGAAGTTTGGGAAAGATTTATGTTTTAGAAATTTAGTGCTCTAGTAAAATTTTATCATAAATAAATTCTAAATATTATAAGGATTAAATAAAAATTCATTGAGAACATGGTAAAACTTGTTGATAATTGAACCATCACCTCTTTATGTTGAGTAGATTCCTCACACTTGTCAGTAAAGTCTGACTTGATGCTATTCATGGAGCACAGAGGAACAGAGCTGGTATTTTTTTCAGAATATGCCATTGATTCCAACTGTTCATTAGCTTTTTTAATATCCTAAATAATGAATATACAGGTTACTATTAGAATAATGCCTTAAAAATTCAAAGGAACTTTATGAAACATCCCTCTAAAACTGTATTTTGTCCCTGTTATTGAAGTGGTATACTCGTATTCTTGTACAGGTCTTGCTGAAGCTTTCAGGCTTCACAGAGAGCAAGTCCAACTCATACTAAAATGTTAGTGAGTGATGATAAAACTTATTCTGCCTCCACCCCCTCCCCAAAGATCTGTATAATTAACTGGAAAAAACAATGCCTTAATCCAAAACAATTATTCCACCAGCAGGGACAGATCTTAGTTAAAGGAGCTTTGTGAGGGAGATGACTCAAAGACACTCTTTCTGACCCCTTCTTCCTGGTTTATAAATTTTTAACATGTAGTTTATAACACTTAAATGTGAGGCTGGTCCTGAGCCTGAGGGAGATCAGAGGAGAATAATACATTCCATACCTGCTACTGCTGCCCATTGCAAACTGATCAAAAAGCACAATTACTGAGGCCAGCTCATAAACATAAGAAATTCCAAAAATATCAAGTTAAACTTAATGAGACTTTAAATTATAGGATAGGGTAAAGCTCTAAACCAAAATGCTCTACGTCTAGTTTTGTTTTTCTTGGTATTTAGAGAAATGAGGCCAGTTTTAGTGGTGTGAGTAAATAAATTTGACTAACCCATGAAGAGCAGGGAGGAAGGGGACGAGACAGGAACTGCAGGAGGACCGCAGTTAGAAGATTGTGGCCGAGATCAGGGTGAGGAGTGGAGATGAAAGACAGAGGTGGATTTTCGTACAAAGGAGAATATGCACATGAAAGGCTTCCCAGGGACACCGATTCTTTGCCAAGCTTAACAACTGTTAATCAGTCTTCTCAAAGCACAATGAACTTTAATCATTCTTATACTATCCTAACATCTTTAATCAGACATTCCTTTATGGTATCACTTTCTTTCCTTAAAAAAATTTCTCTACCAAGAAAAAATCTTTTATTTGGCTTTGTTCAGGAGATATTTATTTGTGACAAGTTTAAAATAAAATTTTGAGCTCTTCTCAAATTTTTCTAAGAAGGTGTTTTAACAGGACAAAGACAATTCTTTTTCTGGGAAGGCTGCTGGACAAGATAAGTTTTGGTATGTATATATCTCTACTTGTTTTATTTCATTTTCATGTGGGAACTCACTAAAGGAATATGTCTCTAAATAATCATGCATGGCCAAGACAAATAATTACAGCATTAGTCTCCATGGTTTGAACTTTTATGAAAAGTTTGATTGGATAATGCTAATGCTAATAATATAATAAACTTTATTATGTCAACAATAATTCAAAGCACTTTACATGAATGAACTAATTTAACATTCAAAAAAATTCATGAATAGGTTACCATTATTTTCCCCATCAGAGATTAGAAAACTGAAGCAAAAAAATTTTAAATAACTTGCCCAAGGTTCAAAAACTATTCAGTGCCTGAGTTGGGATGCCAATTTAAAATATGTAAACATTACCTGTGACATTGCAAGTGAATAATATAGACCCTGTTGTGCTATCAGTTCAGCATGAGTTCCTTTTTCCACCACCATCCCATCTTTCATGACCACAATCATGTCGGCACTTCGAATAGTGGAAAGTCGGTGTGCTACTACAATTGTAGTCCGACCTTTGCTGGCCTACAAAACAGCGGTTATAGAAAACAATATAAAATTAGTAGAGATAACAAACTCTTTAATATTCAAGAAAACTGCTTGTCATATTTTACATGTCAAAGAATGTCATCTTTGGGTATAGAAATTTAGAAACATTGATAGATTAGGAAGGCCAATAAAAATTAAAATAAAAAGAAAGTCAGAAAGTTAATTAGATTCCATATTGGTAGATTTATAAAACTACAATATCTTAGAGCTAGAAAAGCAACTAAAACCCATTTAATCTGAGCCATCTAAGAGCTATTTGGCTAGTAACTAAAAGTAACTAAGTAAGTAACTTAAACTCAGTATCTCTCATTTTCTTTGTCTTTAAAATCATGATATTTCTTAACTGAGTACAGATTCAAGGGAATATATGTTAACTTTTTTACAAGTATTCTATACATATGAAAAAGTACACATAAGTGTACAGATCAATACACTTTCACAAACGGAACATCCAGATGCATAGTACCCAGGTTAAGAAACAGATTATCAGCATCCTGAAACTCTCTCAGGCCCTCTTTCAATCACTGTTGTCCAGCTCACTCACACCAATGGTAAGCACTACTCTGATATCTAACACCATAAATTAGTTTCTATTTCTTTGGGTATTTTATATAAATGGAATTATGTAGTATACACCCTTCTATGTCTAAGCATCTTGTTTAACATTATGTTTTAGAGATTCATCTATTTTGTTGTATATAACTGTGGATCATTCATTCTTATTGACAAATCATATTCCATTGTACAAACATACAATGATTTATTTACGTGCCCTACTGCTGTTTGACATTTGGGTAGTTTCAGGGTTTTTTTCTGTAATGAATAGGTTTTTATACATGTTTATTTGGTGAACATATGTATACAATTCTACCAGTTATATACCTAGGAGAGGAATTGCTGAGCCATATACTCAGCTTTTTTAGATTCTGACAAACAGCTTTTCAAGTGGTTGCCCAAATTTATAAACCTCCAAAAGTACAGGAGAATTTTAGTTACTCTATATTCTCACTGACACTTGGTAATTTCTGTCTTTGTCTGGTAGGTGAGTACTATCATATTGTGGCTTTCATTTGCATTTCCTGATCTTTGATTAAGTTAAACAACTTCTCATATGGTTAGTGACAATCAGGATATTCTCTCTTGTGAATTGTAGATTTTGCTCATTTTTCTATTGGAACTGTTTTTTTCTTGTCAATTTTCAGGAGCTTTTTATATATTTGATGTATGAGGATTTTGTCAGACACTATGTATTACAATAATTTTTTCCTCTAAATGGTAGTCTTTTCATTTTCTTAATGGTATCTTTTGATGAATACAATTTAAAAACTTCAGTGGAGCCTAACTGATCAATATTTCTCTTACAATTTATGTTTTTTAGTGTGTCATATTTAGGAAATCTGCATTCCAGTGTCATGTGAATATTTTTCTATCTTTTACTTTATAATCGTTATCATTTGCCTTCTATATTTAGATCTATACACCATCAGAAACTAATTGAGTGTGGTGTCAAGCAGGAGTCAGTGTACATTTTCCCCATACAGTAGTCCCCCCCATCCAAGGTTTCACTTTCCATGGTTTCAGTTGCCCTCAGTCAACCATGGTCTGAAAATATAGCATGGAAAATTTCAGAGACATTTTGAGATCATATTCATAAAACTTTTGTTACAGTTTATTGTTATAACTATTCTATTTTATTATTAATGGTTATAAATCTCTTATTGTGCCTCACTTATAAGTTAAACTTTATCATAGGTAGTATGTATCAGAATAAACATAATATGTATAGGGTTTGGTACTACCTGCAATTTCAGGCATTCACTGGGGATCTTAGAATGTATACCCTGCAATTAAGGGGACAAATGTATAAGTTAACCAATAGTCCCAGCAGCAGTTTTTGAGAAGACCATCCCTTCTCTGTTGCACTGCAGAGCTGTCTTTGTTATTAAATCAGGTGACCATTATTTTGGGTCTGTTTTTGTATTCTGTGTACTGTTCTATTCATTTTGTCTATTATAGCACCAATACTACACTGTCTTAACTACCATAAATTTAAAATAGGCCTTCGTATCTATTTACCTAAGTCCTTCAGCTTCATTGCTCCTCTGCAAGGTCGTCTTCATTATTCATCAGGTAATGTAGTTTTGTAAACGCCTAACACAATATCTGATACTTTGGGCATACTATAGGCACACTAAAATTTTTCTAAGTGCTTAAGAACTTCTAGCTAATATTATTATTGTTAACACTATGGTACTAATATATTATTGATATTGACTTTTTATTCTTATCCATTATAGAGAAGAAAACTGGAGTTCAGAAAAGTTAAGAGGCTTGCTCAAGGAATCATCTAGTCACTGGAAGGACTGGCACTGGAATCTGGTATGCTGTACTCTGTTCTCTGGAAAGGGTCTCTCTGTTGCAGAATATATTCTCAATGAAGCAGGTGAGTATTTCTTTCAAACTCTTCTATTTCAAATGTATAAGTGAAGAAAACTTTTTTGAGAACTTTTCAAAACAATAGTGATTGATAGGTGGACACATTTATGACATAATGTTATATGCAAAATGTAGGAAAATGTATGCATCATGTTATAACTATGTTAAATATCTATCCATAGAAAAAGATACTTATATAGAAATATATCAAAATATTAATAGTGCCTGTATATAATTATTGAGCCTATGGGTTGCATTCTTCTTGCCTCAGTTTTCTCAATTTTATTTACTAATATATGGGTATTACATTTTTGTTTAAAAGCAAGAGAGCTAAAATAATTTGGAAAAATGTTTTATTTTTAAAAGCTTTTGTTCCTATGATATTTACAGGCACAGGAGCAACAAATAGAAGTTATTATGAAATACTGATAGTTACACTATTATTATTAAAGGTCTTTTTTTTACTACTTTTATAGTACCTTACTTATATTCTGATATATTTAGCTTATGTTGAGGTGACCATCTAAAGTATCATCCAAACCAGGACACTCCTGAGTGGGACAAACTGGGAGATATGTTCATGTAATTATGACTTAAAACCTTTTGAACTGATGGTCTATTGTCGGGAAAGAAAAAGGGGAATCATATATGACTCAGGTTAAAAATGGCAATAGAGAAGTGGTGACTACCTAAATTGGACTTTAATATTTAAACTTACTTTGAGAAATAGTATTGGGGATGGAGACACTAGAAATCATCAAAACTAGGTTTCCACAGTAAGTAGACATTATTATTAATTTTGGTTTTTGAAATATACCGTATATCTGTAAATGTCAAACACAGATATAGTTGTTAGGAATATATACATTCATATATACATACACTTGATGTGCACACGTGTGTATGTGCACACACATTTTGTACTCCACCAGGTCAACTAACAATGTTATCATTTGGGTTAGTAATGAGGATTGATGCCTAAAGCTCAGAAGTGAGCGTAGGTCACTGTATCACAGTTAGTCTGAAGTTCCTCCTAGTCATGGCAGCAGTAAAGAGACCCCTGGCAGGACCAGATTCATGGGTATATGAACTATGCAGTTGCTGAAGACCCATGATTAGAAGCGTCCTGCTTTTGGCTTAATGCTCTCTTGCTATCTTGCAATTCATTTTTTTTTTTTTTTTGATGCTAAGACCCAGGATTGACATCTTGCAAATTCTTAATTTTTGAAGAAGAAACCCATTTTTATTTTTCACTGAGCCTTACAAACTATGTAGCTGACACTGACAATTAGTAAAGGTAAAAAGGTTTCCAGGTAGGTGTACCATAATTTAACGCAAGGATGGATATTAGGAAAGTCCTTTAAACAGGTAAACTTAAAAAAAATAGTTTGACATCTATCCAATGCAGGGTCCTTTCTTGTCATGATCTCAGTGACATTCTAATAATCAGAATCAAATTGTGATTCAAAGCATCTAAATCTATTTGTATTTAACCTGTATCTCCTGTCATATAGAGCAGATAGGAGAGATAGTTTTTTCTGCTCTTATCAGCCCAGTGTTTCAGATATTTTTTCTATAAATATAAAATTAAATAATACAACTAGCACCAAAATTTCCCCCCCCCTTTTTTTTTTATTTTGAGAGCAGATCATTATCTGCTTGAACAACAGACAAAGAAGACTGATGATGTAGGAATGAAGTCTACTGTTTCAATAAAAACTCATAATACAGTTTACTCTGACATATAACGATGAGCATAACTCTTACTGTACTACATGTTAACTAAATACAAATTGTAAACAACCTCATAGATAAGACTGTACAGCAGCAGTCCCCAACCTTTATGGCACCAGGGACTGGTTTTGTGGAAGACAATTTTCCCATGGAATGTGGGGCGGGGCAGGTAGACAGGAAGCAGAGCTCAGGAAATGTGAGCAGCATCCATGGGTGAGGAGGAGGGAGGCTGGGAATCTTGCTGTACAGTGAATCAGGTTGCTAAAGGAAGATCTAATTTTCAAAAATTTCTTCATTACTTGTTTTTTCTGGAGTCACAATTGTTAGACTTGAATCTGGTTTCTGCCGACATCTGAGTTTGTGGTCTTAGATGAGTTTACCTCCCCGAGTCTCAGTTTCCTCATTTGTTAAATGAGGAAAAATCACGCTACCTATATTTTAGCATTCTTGTGCAGATTAATGTTCTTGGTATCATGACTCATACATGAAAAGTTTGTAGCAAATACTAGTTTTTAAGTTATTAACTGAGTATCTTTAAGCTGCAGACCCTTGACTATTTATTGAGGCCAATTCAAAAGATAAGTTAAGGTCCTCACCCTTGAGAGAACTAATAAAGGAGGCAGAAAATGATTTAACAAAGTAATAAATTTATAACAGAAGTATATAAAAATACTATAGAAGCACAGAAGTGATTCACTATTTAGCTGAATAGAGAAAGATTGCCAAATCAATGACTTTTGAGTAGAGTCTTAATGAATAGATAAAAGTTTGTCAAATGGGAAAAAGAGAGGAAGGGCAATTATAATAGAGGATACAGCAAGACAAGGCAGTTGGTCCCAAAAGAACATGGATTTGTGGGGAACAATGAAGTGCATGTACAGCAGAGGTTGTGGAAAACAGAAGGTTATGGGGCTAGGAATAGAATTTAGTGCTAGTTCATGTAAACCAATGTTAAGGAATGTTTCTCCTGTAGGGAATAGAATTTATTGGAGGTTTCTGAACAGGGGAAAAGTGTACATAAATGAAATCTGTTATTTAAAAATTACCCATCACTCTGTAGTTACAGATGGATGCAGAACTTTTAAGGTCTTTTTCTATTAGATTTCTATCTTTTTCATACAGGCAGATCTTAGCATGTTTTTGAGACTTAAGGGGTTGTAAAATGATCAAGGTAAAAATGATTGATGCCGTAATGAATAAATACAGACATAATAGTCTGAGCTGTTTTTATTGCTCTTTTTCTCCTTTGAGACAAATAAATATATATATGTAATATACATTACACATATAAATTTTAAGTTCAGGTAATGAACACTAGTTAGTTCTGTCATCTTTAAAAAATAAATCAAAAGGCCACAGAAATAGTCATCTATCAGTAAACCAAACAATGTTACAGGTTAATTATTATTAACCACAGATGGCTAAGGTTCTATAACTAACATTTCTCTCTTTGGTTTTGCTTACACAGCTCTGTGAGCTGACTGGGAAAGTGTGGTTACTTCCCTCTGAGAGACCAACACACAGCAGCTCATAGAGAGGTGAACTAGTGGGTGCCAGGCCACATGGCAAGGCTGAAACAGACACTGAGGTACTCTGAACATAAAAAGAACGCAAACTCTGCCACATCTCTGTTAGGTGTCTTCCCATTAATGTGACTAAAACTCTTTGCATTGACTACTTCTTATACCTTGCAAATTTCCCGTTCCTGTACCTTATACTAGTACTAAGGACAGGCTTTCATGCAAGTGAACACTTTTGTAACAATTTTACATGTGAACAAAGCAGACTTATTTAAATTACCTCTGTTGAAATGCAGGTAACAATAAGAATTACTGATCCTTAATACTGATCTTACTGATTTAAGCGTGCATACCAAAGATCCATTTTTTATTGTATAACATATACTTAATTTACACAATATTTACAAACTATACCCTCTGATAGTTTATGTATGATTCCCAAAATGGGCTACTTCTGAATTTTTTAAAAAAGAAAAAAGATAAAAATATTGAAAAAGGAAAATAGCAAAGTAGTGCCTCAAAAAATGAAGAGTCAATTGTATAAAAGACATATCCTGCTTTTAAGTAAGATGGAATGTCAAGAGTAAGATTTACCCTCTCATCTGAAACCAAGAAAACAACTGGAAAAATATATGGAAAAATGGTTTTCAAAACACTGAACATTATTAGGCAGTGAGACACAGTGATCCCTGAGATACTTGATACACAGCAGATGAGTACTACAGCTCCTCATTATCATAAACAGGACCTAAAATTGGTGTAGTAGCCACAGGGAACAAAAAAAATTCAATACTGATTGTTTCAGACTTAAAACACAAGGGATTTTGGAAGACAAAGTCTCCTAGGAAACTGATCAAAGAAATTTGAGCTGATGCTTTGTCTTTTAGCAAGAATTACTATAAAGATTAGAGAATTTAGTGTGATCTATTCCAATATTTTTTTTTCTGAATGCCTCAAAGTAGGTGTGGTAGATTTCCAATATGCCTTTATCGCTATTATTTCTTCTACAAAGTATCAATTTGAAAGAATTCCCTAGCATCTCCTTTCCTCCTTCACAGTTCATGCAAAGCTAAAAGCCAAGCAATTAGCTATTTGACCAAAGAAAGGTCAACAGGAAGGTAGGCCTCTACTTGACACTTTGCTGGCATTTTTCAGATTATTTCACAATTCCATGCACAGCCATAAATCACCAGGTAATTATTCTGGACTTTGAAATAGAGGGTAGTTTAAAACACTCTTGAAAGAATTGCTAGGGTAGAGATAAGGGCCTGAGGAGACCAGCCAGCTTCTCACCAGTGGTGGTAATGGGCCTTGGATAAAGGTGGGCAACAGGAAAAGAAAGAACAATGCAAAGCTGTGAGCATTTGACAGGGCCCGCAGTGACTGCTTGGTCAATTAACAGGGATAATATACTCTCTGGGGAAGCCAGTAAACACAGAGTTCTGGTGCCCCACAGCAAGTGCCGGGGTGAGAAGCCTATGAGAACACAAGTTCCCACGGACTGCCACTCAGAAGGTTGCCTCCCATGGATCGGGTCCATTGACAACATATGCTTGTGGCTTTCAAACTCTTTTTAAGCTTTTAAAAAAGATTTTAAGCAAAATACTTTCAACAAATAAAAGTTCATGTGGAAACTTGACATATTTAAATGAACCATGCTAATTAGTGGTGGTTGAGATGATGGTGGGGGAACCTGAGGCTCCCCCAAGAGGCTCCTGGAAAGTCCTAGCCCCCAGTACTCCGAGAATACCATCTGTGAAACCTTTCACTACTCTTTTACAAATTTCCACTTTTTTTTAGCTGAAGTTTACGTGACCATCTGCTCTAAGAAGGTCTCTATGTTAGTTATATGGGAAACATGAAACTTCTGGTATTTTATCTACCTTACCATGATATCAAAAGCCAATTAGCTTGCCATTCTTTTGGTTAGCACTAGTTATAGCTGAACAATGTCAAATTACTGTCAGGTCACTTCACCTGTCCTAGGATAGTTTTTCTGTTGTAAAATGGGATGACAAATAGCAAAATATCAGGCACTTAGAGCCATATTTGATAAGTGACTCATCTACACCTCAACTTCTTCCTTTCAACTTGTAGGAAGTTACTCATGTAAATATAAGTCTCTCTCTCTCTCTTATTTAACAGCCTTTAGAAAGGGAAAGACATCCGATATCTAAACTCTTTACTGAGATGAAATCATGTATACTATCTAATTAGTAACAAGTGGTAATAATACTCTGGACTATGGAGTTTTCTTTTTATAGCCGGAATCTCTTTATTTTTACTTCTAAATAACAAATGAACAATTGAAAATAATATATTGATTTATAGTCATTTAATACCTTTCTCTTAACATTTAGGTTTATTAACAAGCTAATATTTGTAAATAAATAAACAAGAAAAAGTAAATGATGAAGTGGTGGGCAAGAAGAAAAAATGCTAAAATAATTAGCTCATCTTTCTTCCATGAGGGAGTAATCTTACCTATATTAGAATGCTGACCAATGAATAATATATTATAGATGTCTTATTGGGTAGCAATTATAAAAATCAGTATGTTATATATAAGAGTTTACTTGTCAGCAAGGGCAAAACTTAAGAATAATTTGAATTTACAGATATCACTAAGATGCATATCTATATCATAAAAAAAGTATTTTATTGTATTTTAAAAGCATTTTATTGTATTTTTAAGACTTTGAAATATCCTGCTAAGTAATAATGATTTAAATTCATCTGTAAAAGAAATATCCAGTACCTATACATATAGTAGGATCAAAATAAGCAGCCTAGGGGACAAAAGTGAGTCTATTATAAGCCTATATGAGAGCCTCAATTTGGGGTATGGTTTGAGTTTTTATTCTAAGAGGGCAGAGTGGTTTTGGGAAGAGGATAGATTGTTATTTTTGAAATGCTGGTAAAACATGTATGACATCAAATTTATGATTCTAACCATTTTAAAGGCAGGGTCCACCTGGATCTGAGAGGCTAATTTCTTTTGTATCACTATTATTTTATATTCAGGCTTAGACTGCTATTCTTCTTTTTGTAGTAAAATATAAATAACATAAAATTTTGACCATTTTTAAGTGTATAATTAAGTGGCATTAAGTTCATTCACATTGTTATGCAACCATCACCACTACCATCTTGAGAACATTTTCTTCATCCCATACTGAAACTCTATACCTTTTATAACTCTCTATTCTCTCTTTCTCTCAGTCCCTGGGAACCTCTATTTTATTTTTTGTGTATAAGTTTGACTATTCTATGTATCTCATATATGTGCAATCATACAAAAATGTCTTTCTGCATCTGTCTTATTTCAGTTAGTATAATGTCCTCAAGATCACTGTTCTAGCATGTATCAGAATTTCCTTCCTTTTTAAAACTGAACACTATTCAATTGCATAAATATACCAAATTTCATTTATCTATTCATTTGTTGATGGACATTTGGATTGTTTGTAACTTCTGGCTACTATGAATGATGCTACTGTGAACATGGGTATACAAACACTGGTTTGAATCCCTAATTTCAATTTTTTTGGTACATACCCATACATGGAACTGATGGGTCATGTGATAATACTATTTCTAATAAAAGGCTAGCTTTAAAAAAATATTTATTTTTATTTTTAGAGCGGGGGGGGGAGGAAAAAGAGAGGAAGAGACATGTCAATATGTGGTTGCATCTCGTGAACCCCCAGCTGGGGGCCTGGCCCGCAACCCAGGCATGTGGCAATACTTCTTGCCAGCCCCTTCTTGCCTGCAAAGTTTCTTTTGAGAAATCAGCAGGTAGTCTTATGGGAATGCCTTTGCAGGTAACTCTCTGCTTTTCTCTTGCTTCTTTTGAGATTCTCTTTTTGTCTTTAACCTTTGGCATTTTAATTAGGATGTGTCTTGGTGTGGTCCTCTTTGAGTCCAAATTGTTTGGAAATTTCCATGGTTCCTGGACTTGCATGTCTATTTCCTTTGCCAAATTAAGGAAGTTTTCTTTCATTATTTTTCAATTTTTTTCTTTCATTATTTCTCAAAAAGTTTTCAGCTTCTTGCTCTTCCTCTTCTCCTACTGAACCCCTATGATTCAGTTGTTGGTATGTTGGAGATGTCCAGAGGCTCCTTTTGTTATCCTAGGTTTTTTTAAAATTTGATTTTCTTCTTGCTGTTCTAGTCGAATGCTTTTTCTTCCTTATATTCCAAATTATTGATTTGAATCATGGCTTCATTCCCTTAACTGTTGGTTTCTTGTGGATTTTTATTTTACTTAATATAACTTCCATTTCTGCCTGGGTCTTTTTTATGCTATTGCTGTATTCAATGAGTTGTTTGAGCATCCAGATTACCAGGTTTTTAATTCTACATCTGATAGGTTGGTTATCTTCTTTTTTCTGGGGTTTTGTTCTGTTCTCTCATTTGGGCTGTATTTCTTTGTTCCCTCAATTTGGCAGCCTCCCAGTGTCTGTTTCTGTGTATTAGGTAGAGCTACTTTAACTCCCTGTCTTAGTAGCATGGCCTATTATAGAAAAGGCACCCGTAAATTGTGTGGGTTGGAGTCTTAGGCAATGGCCAGGTTGGGGCAATCCACTTCACCTCTTTGTGGCTGTGTATGGAGGGAGGGCTTGGAGAAGGGACAATGCCACTGCTTGACTTCTGGAGGTTTGCCTGGCACTTGCCCCATTTCCAGTCACTTAATCCACTTCCCACATGTGCCCTGGCATTCAATCCCAGAGTGGGTGGGTTTGTGTACATTTTAAGTCCATGTAGGCCCCTTAAACAGAGTCTCCTGAAAATCTGGCAGTTTCTTCCACTACCCCAACCCCCATTGGTTTTTATAGCCAGAAGTTATGAGGATTTATCTTCCTGGCACTGGAACCCTAGACTGTGCTGTCTGGCCTGGGGCTGGAATTGCTTGCTCCCAAGGTATCTCTCCCAATTTCTATCCACTATATGTGAATGTGGAACTGTCTGTTCTATCACCACTACCTGTCAGCACCACACTGCATCTCCGTGCCTCTCCGCCTTTTTCCACAACTCCACCCCTCCTACCTATCTGGATGAATGTGGCTTCTTTAAATTCTTGGTTGTTGGGCTTCTATACAGCTCTATTTTCTGACTGTTCTATGTGTTATTTGTTTTGAGATCTAGTTGTAATTCTTTCTGTGGTTGCACGAGGAGGGAAAGCATGTCTACCTATACCTCCATCTTAACTGGAAGTCTTGAAACTATCTATTTTTAATGTTTGAAGAAGTTTTGATTGCCCAGAGTGATTAACATACTGGATGAAAAGACAATGGTGACAATATTTAACCTTTAAACAACTATGGAGCCTGTTACATTAAGTTTTTAAAAATCTTATAAATGTATATCAATTATACCTCAATAAACCTGGAAAAAATCTTATGTAACTTAGTAGGTGGTTAAGTTGAATCATTTTTAGCACATCCAAGCCCTAGGAAATGAAATATCAACAATCCTAAACACAATTTGAGTGTATTCTATAGGGAGAGCCCTGTTCTAGATATTAAGTAGAAAAAAATGAATAAACATTAGTCATGCTCTTGAGAGAATCACTGTTTCTCCTTCCCCCAAGTGAACCAAATTATCGGTGTCCACAACAGACATGAATATTCTCATCAGTTGTTTATGAAAATAAGAAATATCATGTGCAACATGTGACACATTCATCATGGGATGGAAACAAGGATAAAAAAGTATATAATCTGATTTGCAGGTTGATAATAGTAAGTAATTAATTTTTCAACAAGAAGTGGGCACTTTGGCTGCTAGTAACCATTTCTGTTCCCAGAAAATCAGTATTTAAACAGAAAAGCTTGTATTTTCATTAAGAGAAAAACAGCACATTTTCTTTTTTTAAGTATATTTTATTTATTATGCTATTACAGTTGTCCCATCTTTTTCTCCCCTCTATTCCCCTCTGCCCTGCAACCCCTCTCCCACCAGCATTCCCCCTCCTTAGTTCATGTCCATGGGTCATACACATAAGTTGAAAAACAGTACATTTTCAAACAAGTCAAAGTAAAATGTACCATTAAGCCTTCTGAAGGATTTTGAGGCCATTATTATAAAGAGGGTTTGGCCATTGAAAAAATTATCTGATGTTTTCACAGTGCCACTGCCAACTATCCTGCCAGATGCAATGCAGTTTTGTAAAGAGTTACAACTGCACTGTGGGCTTGAAGCATGTGCCTGTAGTAAGCAGAAGGTCAGTGTGAAATTTGAGGGTCCATGGGCTATTGGGATTGGAAGTTCAAGATCAAGTCAAAGCACACTGTACGCTTCTTCTACTTGAGGTGAAATGAAGTTAAAATGAGTACTCCAGGGTTGCCCTAATGAAGAAAAGTTGTCAGAGAAAAGAATCCCACAGGTGTGTATGGAAAAGGCAAAGGTATAGTCATGATGGTGGTAGTGGTGTGGGGTTACTATGGGAAAGTGGAAATCGCAAACTCATTGGAATGAAGGTTTATAGAGGATGATTGCTTGGGATATCAGCCTCAAATATATTTTTAGCACCAATTATAGCATCTTCTTCTCTTCTCCAAATCATTTCCTATAACCATTACATAAATTTTTACGAAGGTGAACACTCTGCATCCATACATTAAGCAGGGTACTAAACTTAATAAATAATCCACTACGGCACTATACTTCCTTGTATTTAAAAACAATGCTGAACTAGGAATATGGAAATAAGAAATGTGTCTGATCACTTACCTTTTCCAGTGCAGCTTGAACAACTGATTCGCTTTCTGTATCTAGGGCAGATGTAGCCTCATCTAAGATCAGTATCTTTGGGTTTCGAACTAAAGCTCGAGCAATTGCGATTCTCTGTTTCTGTCCTCCACTCATTTGAGCTCCTTTTTCACCTACTAAGGTATTAAATTTCTAATGAAAAATAGGAAAGAGCACAGAAACAGAAGAAAACATGATCAAATGATTAGAAAAGGAAATGACAAACAATCACAGTTATGTTTTAATACCAGCTTAATCTCTAATTCAGGCTGGCTGGTTTTGACCTTTGATTTGTTCTTTGTAAAAACAAACAACTATTTAAGAAAAGTCTAGTAAAGAGGGGTCTAAGAACAATTGGGCTAGCAATAAAAAATGAAAATACATGATAAGCAAAGATTTTTAAGAAGATTAATAATTTGAACCAATTTTCAAAGTTTTTAGGAAACTTTTAGAATACATTGACATCTTTAAAAGAACACTGTAATGTAAAGAGATACTTAACTATGATTCAAAATGTTCATTAGCAATTTAATGCATTATATACAATCTTCTTCCTGGATATTACAAAAAGAGTATGAAAAAATTACTGCAAAAATAAACTTTCCCTCAAAGCTTTTTTCAATTTTGGGAGACTTTTTAGGTCTCCTTTCACTTTTTTTTTGGTAAATGCATCTTTAACAAAGTAGTTATCTTTAGATATTTGAGGTTGGAGGTAACTTCTAGAACTAATGAAGCATGGTTAGTAATATTCTATTGGATAAAGTCCCTGATCCAAAGTTCATTTCTTCAAAGATATAAATGTATTGAATACATATCCTTTCTAAATCTTTAATTTCTAGAGTTTGACCTTCGAATTTGTTTTTTAATATATAAAACTAATTGAGGAATAATTTAATAATTATATACCCATAAACATTATACACTCAATAAAATGCACTCAATTTAAGGATACAGTTTTATGAGTTTTGACAAATGGCTATACACATGCTATCACCATCCCAATAAAGATTTAGAATATCTCCATCAACCTAGAAAGTTTCCTCACGACCCTTTCTAGTTGAATCCTACACCCTGCCTCAGGATAGCATTGATTTGATTTTAATCACTATAAATTAATTTTGCTAGTTCTAGAACTTTATATAAGTGGAATCATACAGTGTCTATGTTCTAAGAAGACTTTTTGTAGAGCAGTGTTAGACTCACAGCAAAACTGAGAAGGTAAGGAGATTTCCTGTACATCCCATCTCCAGACATGCACAGAATTCCTCATTATCAACATCCCCTACCACAGTGGTATGTTTATTACAATTGAACCTACACTGACACCTTATAATCACCCAAAGTCCATAGTTTACATTAGAATTCATTCTGGATATGATTTTGGACAAATGTATAATTATGTATATCCATCATTATGGTATAATACAGAGCATTTTCACTACCCTAAAAATTCTGTGTTTTGTACACTCCCCCTCCCCCTGCATCATCCCCACCTCCAACCCCTGGCAACAGTAATCTTTTACTGTTTTGCAGTAAATGATGACTGCAAAATCTTTTAAAATCTTTTAAAAGATTACTGCAATCTTTCCATAGTTTTGCCTTTTCCAGAATGATATATATTTGAAATCATATAGTATGTAGCCTTTCCAAACTGGTTTCTTTCACTTAGTAATATGCATTTAAGTTTGATCCATGTATTTTCATAGGTTGAAAGCCCTTTTTTTTTTAGTGCTGGATAATATCCCATTGTCTAGATGTACCACAGTTTACCCATTAACCTATCGAAGAACATCTTGGTTGCTTCCAAGCTTTGGCAATTATAAATAAAGCAGCTGTGAACATATTTGTGTAGGTTTTTGTGTGGATACATATTTTCAACTCTTTTGGGTGAACACCAAGGAGCATGGTTGCTGGGTAAATTGGTAAGAATATGTTTAGTTTTGTAAGAAACCACCAAAGTGTCCAAAATAGCTGTGCCATTTTGCATTCCCACTAGCAATGTTCTTGTACCATGAGTAGAATTAGATATCTATGTCTAGCACCATTTGTTGAATGAGAGTTCCTGTTGCACCGCATCCTCACCAGCATATGCTGCTGTCAGTGTTTGGAATTTTGGACATTCTAAATTGAGTGTAGTGGTATCTCACTGAAGTTTTTAATTTGCATTTCCCTGATGACATGATGTGGAGCATCTTTACACATGTTTATTTGCCAACTGTATCTCTTCTTTGGTGAGATGTCTGTTAAGATCTTTGGCCTATTTTTCATTGTGTTGTTTGTTTTCTCATTGTTGAATTTAAAGAATTCTTTACATACTTTAGATAACAGTACTTTATCAGCTGTGTGTTTTGTGAATGTTTTCTCCCAGTTTGTGGTTTATTTTCTCATTTTTTTGACATTGTCTTCCACAGAGCAGTTTTTAACATTAAATAAGTCCAGATTATCAATAATTTCCTTCATCGTTTGCACCTCTGTCATGTCTAAAATTTCATTGCCATATCCAAGTCATCTAGGTTTTCTCCTATGTTATCTTCTAGGAATTCCATAGCTTTGCATTTCATATTTAGGTCTGTGACCCATTCTGAGTTAAATTTTGGGAATGATGTAAGATCTGTGTCTACATTTATTGCTTTTTTTTTTTTTACAAGTGGATGTCGAGTTGTTTCAGTACCATTTGTTTGTTGAAAAGACTATCCTTGCTCTATTATATTGCCTTTGCTTCTTTGTCATAGATTAGTTGACTATATTTATATGGATGTATTTCTGGACTCTGGACTCTATTCCTCTGATATATCTGTTTGTTTTTTTAACAATTCCATGCTGTCTGGATTACTGTAGCTTCACAGTAAGTCTCAAAGTTTTATAGTGCAGTCTTCTTCAGTATTATGTTGGCTATTCTGGTTACTTTGTCTCCACATATAAATTTTAGAATTTGTTGATATCCACAAGATAACTTGCTGGGATTTTGATTGAGATTACATCGAAATGACATTTTGGCAATATTGAATCTTGCTTTCTATGCACATGAAATATCTTTCCATTTATTTAATTCTTCTTTAATCAGAATTTCATAATTTTCTTCATACAGATTTTGTTAGACTTATACCTAACTATTGTGGCTTTTACTTTGGATTTCCCTGGTAACTAATAATGTTGAATATTTTTTTCATGTGTATACTGTTCATTTGATTCTATTTTTTGTAAAATGTACAAGTTTTCGTCCATTTTTATTCTTTCTTATTACTGTGTTGTAAGAGCTCCTTAATGTTCTGGGTGCATGTCCTTAGCCAGATCTGTGTATTATGGATATTTCACTCTGTGTCTTGCCTTTTTATTTTTTAAATGGTATCTTTTAAAATTAAACTTGAAAGGTTTTAATTTCAATAAAGGCCAGTCTATCATTTTTTAAAATAGTAAATGCTCTTCTAAGAAATCTTTACCACAAGGCCACAAAGATTTTCACCTAAATTTTTTATTTTGAAGTTTGACAGGTTATGTTTTTACACCTGGCCTAAGATCCATGGCAAATAAACATGTATATATGGTGTGAGGAAAAGGTCATACTGAATTTTTTCCATATGAATATCCAAGTTTTCCAGCATTATTTGTTAAAAAGACTTTCCCCTACTGAAAAAAATCAATTGACTAGATATATGTGGGTTTATTTCTGGACTTTCTATTCTGCTCTACTGGTCTACATGTCATCCATTCTTATGTTATTACTACTGCCTTAATTGCTGTTTTAAAATTAGACATTATAGGTCTTCCAGGTTTATAGTTCTCATTTCTATAGATTATCTACACCTATTTGAGTGACTTTTGGTAGTTTGTGTTTTTCAAGGTATTGATCCTCATCAACCTGTCAAATTTATAGGCATAGCTTTGTTAATAGTATGTTTTTTTATTTTTAAAGTATATTTTATTGATTATGCTATTATAGTTGTCCCAATTTTCCCCCATTTGTCCTCCTCTGCCCATCGCACCTTCCCTCCCTCAATTCCCTACACCCCCTTAGTTCAGGTCCATGGGTCATGCATATAAATTATTTGGCTTCTTCATTTCCTATACTGTTCTTAACATCCCTGTGTCTATTTTGTACCTACCATTTATGCTTCTAAATCCCTATACCATTTCCTTCATTCTCCCCCTTACCCCTCCCAGCTGATAACCCTCCAAATGATCTCCATATCTTTGATTCTGTTCTTATTCTACTTGTTTCTTAGTTTGTTTTTGTTTCTTAGATTTGGTTGTTATAAATTTGTTGACATTTTAGTGTTCATAGTTTTGATCTTCTTTTTCTTAAATAAGATGCTTTAACATTTCATATAATAAGCGCTTGATAATGATGAACTCCTTTAACTTCACCTTGTCTGGGAAGCACTTTATCTGCCCTACTATTCTAAATAATAGCTTTGCTGGATAGAGCAATCTAGGTTGTAGGTCTTTGCTTTTCATCACTTTTAATACTTCTTGCCAGTCTCTTCTAGCCTGCAAGGTTTCTTTTGAGAAATCAGCTGATAGTTTTATGGGAACCCCTTTGTAAGTAATTCTCGGCCTTTCTCTTGCTGCTTTAAAGATTCTTTCTCTTGAACCTTTTACATTTTAATTATGATGTGTCTTGGTGTGGTCCTCGTTGGATCCAACTTGTTTGGGACTCTCTGGACTTGCATGTCTATGTCCTTTGCCAAATTAGGAAAGTTTTCTTTTATTATTTTTAAAATAAGTTTTCAACTTCTTGCTCTTCCTTTTCTCCTTCTGCATTCCTATGATTTGGATGTTGGCCCTTTTTGGATGTCCTGGAATCTTCTTAAACACTACTAATTTTTTTTGAATTCTTGTTTCTTCATTCTGTTCTGGTTGAATGTTTATTTTTTCCTTCTGCTCCAAATTGTTGAGTCCTGGTTTCCTTCCCTTCACTGTTGGTTCCCTGTATATTTTGCTTTATTTCACTTTGCATAGCCTTCACTTTTTCCCCTATTTTGTGACCATACTCAACCATTTCTGTGAGCATCTTGATTGCCAGTGTTTTGAACTCTGATCTGAATAATTGGTTTTCTTCACCACTTGGTTCTGTTTTTGGAGCTTTGATCTGTTCTTTCATTTGGGCCACATATATATTTTTTTGTCTCAGTACGCCAATAGTAGCAAGGGGTGAATTCAGCCTCAGGCATTCACCAGGATGGAGCAACCCCTGTAGCTATGTTGTGGCGCTGCATGTGGAGGAGGCGTCAGAGAGAAAACAATGCTGCTTGCTTGGCTCTTGCTGCTTTCAATTACTTGCCCCACTACCCACAAGCAAATTGAGCTCTTCTGGTGCAGATTTCAGGGTGGGTGGGTTTATGTATGTTTTAGGACCCTGTGGGTCTCTCCAATGAACCCTCCTCTGAGGTTGGGAGTTTCTCCCTCTGCCACAACTCCCACAGGTTTTTACAGCCAGAGGTTTTGAGGCTTTCTTTCCCATTGCTGGAACCCTCAGTTGCACAGTCTGTCTCACTCCCCAGTTGTTCCTTCCAGTTTATCTGCACGTAAATGTGGAACTGGTGGGCCTTACCTGACTGGTCCTCCATGTCCTCTCTACCCCGGCTGCCTGGCTCCACCTCTCCTACCAGTCTGAATGAAAGTTTCTTCTTTAACTCTTTGGTTATTGGACTTCCATACAGTTCAATTTTCTGGCAGTTCTGGTTATTTTTTTGTTCTTAAATTTATTGTTGTCCTTCTTTTGGTTGTGTGAGGAGACATCTTGCCACGGTTTAATTGGCAAGACAATGGTTTAATTATATTATGAACTAAGAACATATTCATTTTTATTTTATTTTTTAAATCTTTTAAAAAGATTTTATTTATTTATCTTTCGAGGGGAAGGGAAGGAGAGAAGGAGAGAAATATCAATGTATGGTTGCCTCTTGTGGGTCCCCTGCTGGGAACTGGCCCGCTGCAACCCAGGCATGTGCCCTGACTGGGAATTGAACTGAGGTTGTTTGGTTCGCAGGCCCACGCTCAATCCACTGAGCTACACCAGCCAGGGCTCATTTTTATTTTAATGGTCCAAGATATTGTTTATCTCAGTGAACATTACATGTGCACTTGAGAAGTATGTATTCTGCAGTTATTGGTTAGAGGATTCTATACATGTCAGTTAGATCTACTTGGCTGCAGTATTGTTCCAGTTAACTATATCCTTCCTTTCTCCCCATTCTATCAAGTCCTGCAGACTTCAACTAAAATTGTGAATTTGTCTTCTTCTCCTTTCAGGATATATATGTATATGTGTATATATATGTATATATGTATGTGTATATATGCACATGTGTATATATACATATATATATATTTTGCCTCAGTCATTTTGAAGCTTTTCTGAAGTGCATAAACATTTAGATTATGTTTATGGAAAGTGTGGATCATAGGTCCTTATTTCTTTGCATGTCTAGTTTCTTTTTTAGTATACGTACTCAATTCTGTGTGTGATATGTTAGAGAGACTGAATTTTGTTTTCTTTAAAAAAGTGTTGACTTTTTTGTTCTCGTAGGCAATTCAAATATTGATTTATCACTTTGAACCTGTGTAATCTTGGTTTTATGCTTTCTTGGGAGTGAATCTGTGTAAAGTCTTAGAACTCAGCAGGATCCAACCTCTAAGTTCTGTCTCTTCTGGGGATCTTGTCATGGCTTGGTTTTAGGATTTGTTAGGACAGGTCTAGTGTCAGCCATTCTCTAAGGTGTGCTCTTTACTCCTAAGGTATAGCTTTTATTGGTGTCTCGGCTATATTTTTGAGGCATTAAAAAGATGTTAATGTGATCTCTCTACTCTGGCTGGGCTGTGATTTCAACATCTCCACCATCCTGCTTGACTTCTATTATCTCTCTTCTATTCTCAGCTTTGTAGCAGCTGCTCTGTGGTAAGCTTTGCACAGTCTCATCCTCAAAGATTCCCACAGGATGCCTACATGGCATCCTGCCCCCACCTCAACTCCACAGCTCTCTCACTGCCTTTCCCTTTGCTTAAGCTGCCCTGAAATTCTATCTCTGTCTTTCAGCTCTGTGGGACTGCCATGTTCTGTCTGGATTCTGGTTTCCAGTGATGTCGTCAGAAGTTTGTACCCAGGCAGAATGCCGCAGATTCATGGACTTTCTTCATGAGTTTCCTTTCTCTCAGGAATCACAATTGTATGCTACCTTTTATCCTGTGCTTGGAAACAACTGTCCTATTTTAGCCAGACATTTGGTTGTTTATTGGAAAAGGCTAACAAATATTAGTTAATCTTAATATGTTAATTTTAAAATATGTGTGTATCATAGGAATATCATAAAAGTGATGGTACTTTTTGAGCATAGCTTTTCCCAATTTTTCACCTATATGAATTAACCACTTTTGAAATTTTTGTTTAATGCTATGTTTATTCTTATTTCTCTGTATAAACATGGCAATGGAATTTAGTTTCCATCATCATAAGCCAGTATCTTTAATTTGTTCCTTGGATTATATCTTTAGGATTCACTATTCTACTTATAGCAGGGGTCATCTTTGTATAAATATGAGACTTTTAGTAAAAGCAAGTAGTAACTTACAGGGTATAATGTAAGAGGCACCAGAAAGAACCTTAATTCCAAGTGGGAAACTGAAGATGACTGGTGTTTTGAGAAAAGGAAGTCATTGTAAGTGTCAAAACGTCAAAGAAAGGAAGTCTGTTTTCCCAAATCATAAGGCAAAGAATGACCTCAAGTCTTTCACGAATTTGCTATCTAATTATGATGCTAAATAATGGAGATAGAATGGATTTAATAGCATAATAAACATTTTTATAAGAAAAACAAAAGAACAAAATTATTCTGACTTACAGAAGGCAATTTGTAAAATATACCCATTAAAAAGAATTTTTTTGTTATTTTTACCTTCAGGGATGGTAGAATTTTGATTGTATTTTAATTTTAAGTCTTATCCTTGTATATGTCATAGGGTACTTCTTACTACATTTTCAGGTGATACTGATGAACAGACACTTTGGGAAATGCAAATAAGTGGTTTTACAGCAATTGGTTCCAAGTACCCATTAGGATATGTCCTCACACCAAGAATTTTAGCTTACTATATCTATTTCCAAGTATGATTTCATGTTTCTTGTCCAATATTAGCTCCATGTACTTCTAAAAAAAAGATGGTCACAGTGTTTCTTTAGCCTCATCACAGAATCAATTTGAACATTCTGTGTGACATTCCCACTTTTAGCCACAAGATGGCCTTGCAAATCAACATTTTGTAGACATCATTGCTCAGCTTGTAATGATTTTGTTTCATGCAATCTTTGTTATTTTTCTTTTTCATTTATGGTGAGAACCAATTAGATATAAATATAATTTTTAAAATTTATCTTTCAATGATGCACTTCTTTTGGTTGTTACCACACTCTCTCATTTATGAATGTTTTACCTAGGACAACTAAAAAATTAATCACCCCCCCTACTCTAGACGTTATTGCTTTGTTATTTCATTTTGGAATATTGTAGTGCTTACACTCTGGGCTAAGGCAGAGCCTGTGCCTACACTAGGCGTAGGCTACATAGTGTACTTACATTAGGAAATTCCATTATAAAATCATAAGCATTTGCTTCCTTTGCTGCTTTCTCAATCTCTTCATCGGTCACACCTTCTCTTCCATATTTAATATTGTTATTAATGGTAGTCCCAAACAAAACAGGCTCTTGGCTGACCACTCCAATATGCTCTCGGTAATGCCGCACATTTAAAGTTCTGATGTCACTCCCATCCACGGTGATCTGCCAATCCAAAGGAATGGATCGTGTTGTGATGCCTGTCATTGCACTGTGTTGGGAGCCTTTTTTACTAGTCTAAAACATAAGCTGGGGATCATGGTTTTTCAGGAATCAAAGACTGACTATATTTTGATAAAACGTTTATAGCATTTATATTGTTAAGAGACTTTTTCTGGTAGGTATAAACCAAAAGAACTTTAAAAAATTGGCTTAAAAATCTGACCACATTACCTAAATATCTTTATACTAAGACCCACAAATTAGATATTGTAAAACTATATATTCTAGGAGCCACAATGTTATTGTGTAGACACAGATAACAAACTGATGTGATCTTTGCATTATTTTTCTAGGAAATATCCTTCCTTATTTCTTTTCAACACCCCGTTCCCCTGAAAAAGGCAAAAATATCTTCTATTCATTACTATAAACAATAGTAAATAAATGTTATCTTTCTCATAGATAGTGCCCTTACCTATTACCCTAATATATTCCAATGACAGAGGCCAATGTTTGATGATTATAAGTGAGAGTTTAGTTTCTCTTTGTCACCAACTCTGGTATTCTGTTTAGATAATGGTATTCTATGCAACTGCTTTATATATGAAATGATTATCCAGTAATTTATTTTATGTCAGTATGGATGCATGAGTACAATAGACTGCAAATGGAAGCTTACTTAAGAAGTCAAATTTAAGTGAAACCAGGCTATTGGAGAGTAGATTTTCTTTTAAAAATAATAGTTGAAAATTTGAGTAGAAGCATTAAAAATCATGCTTTTGTGACTATCACAGTCTCATTCTCTATGTCATGTACAAGTACATATTAATTAAATTAATTAAAATTAAGTGCAACTTTATGTGTGACAGAATGAAACAAGAGAGCATATCCTCTACAGATGTCATTCTTCTAGGGTGTTTTGAGAAACTGAAATTCTTGGTAAGTTCTGGGTGCTCCAAATTACTATGCTTTTTTTTTCTCTACAGCATTTAATACCTTCTAACATACTATATAATTTACTTATTTGTCTGTCTCTACTTGCAAGAATGTAAAATTGATGAGGGCAGAAGTTTGTATTCTTTGTTCACCAATGTATGCCCAGCACCTACAATAAATAGTACTTGGCAGATAGTAGGTTCTCAAGAAATATTTGTTAAATGAATGAATGTGCAAGAAAAGAAAATGATATTGCTTCTCTGTGAGTTCCACTGTTAAAAATGAAAAGTTGCCATAGGTATAAAATTTTTATAATAGGTAGCATTTCCAAATCTCATAGTGTAGACGGTACATAATATTGCTAGGTGCACTTACAAAGCCGTCTTCAGGATCATACAACCTCTGTAGAAGTTGGACTGCTGTACTCTTTCCACTGCCATTGGGGCCAACCAAGGCTACCACCTCTCCAGACTTAATTTTGAGATTCAGATCTTTCAGAATCTATTCGAATGTATGGGAAAGAATTCCATAAAACTAGGGTAAGTGAGAATATGGTTTACATAGTTTTTAAATTTAATGTAATTAACATAAAACTAATTCTTCTGTGACACTTAAAAACAAATTTAGACCTTGTTATACAATATTTGTTTCAATATAATAATAACCTACATAATGTTGGAAACTAATTGTAAAAGATCTCTCATCATCTCTCTGCATGAAGAAGAAATCTAAATTCAGTTTAGTTATTAAATATTAACTAGCCACAACAAACCGTATTTTCAGCTGACATACTTTATATGAATTTCATGGCTACCAAGTTAGTGAAAATTTTACCTTTTAATTTGCAACAGCTGAATGAAATCTTGCCAGATATTTTTGTGAGCTATTTAAGAAAGATTTTTTTAAGACAAATACCATATGATCTCACCTTTAACAGGAACCTAAGCAACAAAACAAACAAGCAAGCAAAATATAACCAAAGACATTGAAATAGAAAACAGGCTGACAGTAACCAGAGGGAAGAGGGGAGGGAATTTCAGGGGAAAAAGGGTAAGGGATTATAGGAACAAGTATAAAGGACACATGGACAAAAACTAAGGGGGATGGAAATGGGAAGGAGGTGGGGAGCACTGTGGGGGGTGGACTGGGATGGGAGTAAAAGACAGAAAACTGTACTTGAACAAGAATTAAAATAAAATTAAAAAAGAAAGATTTTTAAGAACCTATTTAATATTGTAAAATACATTCCAAAGTAAAACAATTGTTAAAACTTCAGTGCTTCCTCGGAATGAGATTCCACAAATAGGAATCCTCCCTTTTCTAGTGGTGGCTCTCCTGGGAACATTTCAATTTAGGGGAAACCTTTAACATTTTCTCAATTGCTGAGGACTGCTACTGACATTTAGTGTCTGCGGGACCTGGGACATGAGAGAAACCTCCCGAAATGACAACAGCAATCCCACTGAGAAACTCTCACCTATCTTTGCTTGCATTTATATGTATTCAGCCTGAGTATAGGAATCTTTCCTTGGATTCTCTCACTTTGATCTCCTCATTTGTAAAGAAACTGACCCTTTAAATAGCCATACATAAAAACTTCAAAGGTCCAAGCAGAGAAAAATTCTCTAAAGGAGGTGAGAAATCAGAACCGGTAGTGGGCGGAACTCCTCCTCTACCTGCACTTTTACTCTGGAGTTGATTTCCGTTCCTTCCTTAGAAGAATTTGTACTTTATTTAAAATGAGTAAATTTCTTTCTTAAAATTATTTACTCTTCAGCTTAACAAATAGAGCTATGTTTCAAAATTTCATTAAAAAATAGTTGTTTAAAATCCAGTGAGCACTTTACTATGCAACATAGCACAATCTGAGCTTACATTTCCAGGAAGCTAACTCAAATGTTGCAAAAATGGAATTGAAATACTCTATTTATGTTAAGAAAAATGGTAGAAGACAATACTTGGTATTGGTAATTAAGTAATGGTAATTAAGTAATAAGGAATTAAAAAATAAAGAGCTTTGAAAAGAGAATTTCATTCAAAGACTTAGAGAAAAATAAAGAAGTAGGAATAGGTAGATCTTTTATGATGCAAATTATGCAGAGGACATTTGTATATTTTAAAAGACATTAGAGGTTGATGACATTAGCAACTTTATTAATTTCACTTAAAATAATGTCCTTTTTCTATGAAACAGGTATTCTTTAGTACTCTTTGCAATCTTTAACTACTTTTTGGATAAATACACCATAAAATGAAAGGAGGAAGACAACAGAAAAGACAGACACATTTTCTCAAGAATTTGTCAAAGGCTGAATGACAGAGAAAGGGGGATAAACTGTGTTGCATGTGTGTGCTTGAGTGTGTTTTTGTGTGTGCAGAAGTGAGGGGTGGAAGTAGCTGAGGCACAGATGCAGTGCAGTATAAGCCCTAGGGGAGGGAGAAGTGAAAGGCACAGGCAGGCCTAATTCTCCCAGGTAAGAAACTAGGTTAAAGTATGTTAAGTGGGACAACATCCAGGGACCGCCAATGGAAGACTTTTTGGTCGGTGCTGCCAAATCCAGAGTGAAGGAGTTCCAGGGGGTTGAAAATGCTTTAGTCAGTTGAATATAGAAAAGAGGCTGCAAAATGTAACTGGCTCATCCAGAGTTATTTGTCTATTACTAATCTTTCTATATTTCCTTCCTTCCTTCCTCCCCACTACCACCTCTTTCCTTGCTCTCTCTCTGTTTCCCTTTTCAAATCTCTGAGCAAAGTAGCTAAATCTTGGCCCAAATGATTCCAGATGATCTCATAAGAGGCGATTTTAATCAATAGACAGTAATATCAGAAAATGGTACAATTCTATAATAATTTTAACCTACCTTGACAGAAGGTCTTGATGGATAACTGAAAGAAACATGTTTAAATTCTATAGTGCCCTCTATGCATTCTGGTTTATAACCTGTTGTTGAAAAGTTACCTATAGAAGGTTTCTTGGGAAAAAAAAAAGAATATTATAAATCGTCAAGGGACTAAATTGATACTCTCTAGATTCTAAAAAGTAATTTAAAGATGGGATTCTTTTACAATGTTTTCCTTTTTGCTTTGGAAGTGCACTGATTTAGAATGAAGGTTTTAATAAGACACAATCTTCTTGTGAAAGAATTAAAGCAATCTCTCTTTCTGTACCCAATTGCCTGACATTGATTTTGCCCATCCTCTCATTTTAGTGAAATGAGTGTGCCTGTTTTTTGGTTTCCTTCTTACAAAAATGTTAGTTATCTTTCAAAACAATTAGAAGACTTACCTTATCAATAATCTGAAAAATATTAAAGGCAGCTCCTCGGGCTATAGTGAAGGTTTCAAAGTTAGGGGCTGCTGTTCCAATACAATAACTACTATGGATTACACTAAAGAAAACCTATAAGAACAAAAAAAATTATCCTTCCTCAGTTATATAAGAGACGCAACAGAATACAGTGTACATTTGGTTGAGAATCAGACTGATATTAGAAAAACTAAGTAGGGGAGAATAGAAGAGGCTGTCGACTATAAAGGAAACACAAGTTAATCCCATTATATTTGGGCTTTTCCTAATGTGGGTCAACTTTTGATTGTCCAACAGTCTTGTTGTTATCACCTCCTGGGAAATCTGAGCAGGAAAACTGGCTTATGGACGAGTGCCTCCCATACCTGAACCTGGTTGAGTGAGGAGGTGAGCTGCACTCTATTCCTTGTTCTTTAAAGAGAAGGATGTATTAGACTTCACTAACAAAGAGACATTGTACCATTTCTGTCCAAACTCTTATGAATTCTTGTCTTACTGGACACCTGGTCCATTTTTAGAGAGATAAATACAACTCTGCAAAAAATCAAATAAAGAAAGAACCCTACAAGCTAGGTGCTATTTTTCCTACTTACAGATGAGGAAGATGAGGCCAAGCAAGTCATTTGCCCAAGTCATACACAAACTGAGGAGCAAGGATGTGCCCCAAATTCCCTGTGTTCCAGCTTCATTTATATGAAATAAATGAGCAGCTTAAAGTCTTAACTATGATGTTTCAAATTCATATTACTTTAGCTGAGAAAAAAGAAATCTACATAGAATAGGAGAGCTAGACAATTCAGTTCAGCAAGGCAAATAGTTCTTAATCCTGAAATAATCTGTTGATTGTTGAAATTTGGGAGGATAACTGAGTAAATTCAAATTTAATGCATAACCCCTAAGAGTTTAAAGAATTCTAAATTGTGATGTTGGACAGAGCTTATATAGTCTGTTTAGACTTCCAGCCAAGATGGAGACGTAGGTGAAAATACTGTGCCTCCTCACACAATCAAGATTAAGAACAACAAATATTTACAAACAATAACACAACCAGAACACAGAAAGTTGAACTACAGAAGTCCAACAACCATTCAACCAGACCAGTCAAAGGGGTGGAGTTGGCACGGTAGGAAAAGGCAGTGGCTGGCAGACCTGGGAGTGCCAGGGAGCACAGGTGGCGTGGAGCTTGCAGACTCCAGACGTGGGGAGGACATGAGCAGGGCAGTTGGCCGACTGCGGACACACATTTGCACACAGATAAATTAGGCAAGAGTGGGCAGTGAGACAGACTGCACAGCCCAGGGCCCCAGAGATGGGAAATAAAGCCTATAAACACAGATTGAAAGGTGCCAGGAAAGGCTCCCAGCCTCACAGGAGAGGTTGTTGGGGAGACCCGCAGGGTCCTGGAGCATGCATAGGCCTGCCTACCTGGGAATCAGCACCGGGGGTGGGGGCAGTTTGCTTGTGGGAGGCAGCAGAGGGGATGCAAATCCGAGAGAGCGTGGAACAAGCACCATTGTTCCCTCTCTGACCCCACCCCCACAGACAGCGTCACAACCCAGCAAATGGGTTGCCCTGCCCTGGTGAACACCTAAGGCTCTGCCCCTCTTAGGTAACAGGTGCCACCAGACCAAAAAAACAAAAAACAAAAAAAAAAAACCAGAATGGCTCAAAAGGAAGAACAGATCAAAGCCCCAGAGCCAATACTTTCAAGCGACCAAGAGATAGCCAACCTATCAGATGCACAATTCAAAACACTGGAGATCAGGAAGTTCACAGAACTGGTTGATTTTGGTTGCAAATTAGATGAAAAAATGAGGGCTACACTAAGTGAAATGAAAGAAAATACACAGGGAATCAATAGTGATGGAAAGAAAACTGGGGCTCAAATCAATGGAGTGGACCAGAAGGAAGAAAGAAACAACCAAACAGAAAAGAATAAAGAAACAAGA
>PVKM010000808.1:50586-93231 GCA_004027735.1 Carollia perspicillata | reverse complement strand
TCAAACTTTAGCGAGTTCTTGTGTTTTGGCATGATTTGGTTTACCATTTCCAGCATTTTCTTCAATGAACTGTGACTATTGTACCTATAACATTCTTGGTGCTGTGTATAGAAATATGTCTTTAGACAGGTGAAATATCATTGTATATTTGCCCAAGCTCTTGCCAAATCTTCCTTCTCTTTTGCCCCCTTGAATGTGTGTTTGGGTGTTCATACTGGGCTGCACAGTAGCTCCTAATACCTGTTATTTGACCTCTTATTTGAATTTTCAGCTTATTTCACCCACCAAATGATACTGTTTGCTTTGGTCTTTAACTTTTGTTCCTTGTTCTTCTGTCACATTCCATTATTTATTTTGTTTCTTTGTATAGTATCTGTTTTACGGACTTGTTCAGGTCTGGAATTTAATGCAGTTACCCCTGAATTTCTGGAGTAGAAGGCTGTGTTCCAGGTCCAGTGCTTAATGAGACTAAAGTTTAGTTTACCTGTCCTACGGTGCCAGCGTTGTGCTAGGGTTGTAAAAACGAACATGACATTGGTATTTCGAGTGCTTAGAGTCTAGTGCATGGGTCAGCAAGCCTCTTCTTGAAAAAGGCCAGATAATGAATATTTTAGGCTTTGCAGGTCATGTGGTCTCTGGTACAGAAACTCAGCTCTGCTGTTATGAAGCTGGAGTAGCCATAGACAATACATAAATGAGTAAGTATGTCTGTGTTCCACTAAAACTTTATTTACAAAGACAGGCGGCAGGTTACATTTGGCCTGTTGGCCTAGTGTGCCAGCCTCTGGTCTAGTTGAAGGAATGGCTACATAAACAGAATGTTTCAGTATACAGTCAATTACTGTCATTTGCATCAGTTATATGTCTGTAAAGCTGTCACAGACACTGAATTAGTGAGTACTGAACCATTGCTCCTAAGGAAAATGCAGGCTAGGTTCCCATGAGCCTCTGTTTGTAAGAATTTCATCAGTATGCAACCTTGTTTTGTATATGTTTTTGTTTAGAGACATACCTTATTTAGTATTGTCATTGATTAGTTAACATTGAACTCATGGCCAGCAGCACTGTAAGTCATACTCAAACAAACTTGTGTGACACATTTTTTTCCATAAGGCATATCACAGCCGCCCTGTGCCTACACAGCATTCCAGCACTACATTTGGGGACTATTTTAATCAACAAAATCACCAACAAAAAGCACAAAAATGTGAAAAAATGTGGCACTAAATAGACCATGAAAAGGATCATTGTTTATAGTATGAGAGCTCAAACAAGAAGTCAGAGTCAGCCCTGGCTGATGTGGCTCAGTGGATTGAGTGCTGGCCTGTGAACCAGAGGGTTGTGGGTTCGAGTCTCAGTTGGAGCACATGCCTGGGTTGTGGGCCAGGTTCCCAGTGAGGGGCACAGGAGAGGCAGCCACACATTGAGGTTTCTCTCCCTCTCTTTCTCCCTCCTTCCCTTCTCTCTAGAGTAAATAAACAAAATCTTTAAAAAAAAAATGTCAGAGTCACCTATTTGACCTCAGCTGGGAACATGTGTATTGGGCAGCTCAAATTTTTGCCACTTTGTATATGTCCACAAATGATTGTGAAAGTACCTTGAGTGTAGATTTTGGTGTTACTAGTTAGTTTAGTGGGGAGGTGAATTCACAGTTTGAAATCCACAGATAATGAGGTCTGACTGGTTTACAGTAAGAGTTCTGAGGGAGGTAGGCATTGGTTATCGTGGAAACCCAAAGAAGGGCACTTGGTCCAATCCTGGTGGAGGCATGGGTTTTGAGGAGGAAAGGAGAGCAAATTCAGAAGGCTTCCTGGAAAACTTAACTGGGCAGAGTGAGGACAGACTGTTTCGGGTAGAAGGAACAACATGTGCAAAGAGAGGAGATGTGACACAGCAAGGGGTTTGCAGGGTGTCTGAATCTGTGGTCACTTGGAGGGTAATGTGAGAAAGTTGGAATGGGAGAGAGACTGATGACTCTTCCATTGAAACCACTTTCTGTTTGGTGCTTGGTTGGTATGCATGGGTGGTGATCAGTGGGCTTATTGTGGTAATAATTTGTTTCTGGAATTTCTCATTGTTTACTTGTGTCTGTATTGTTAATTCAACAAAAACAACACCATTTCATTCATTAAAATTTGTGGGGTGGGGCCCTGGCCTGGTAGCTCAGTTGCTTAGGAATGTATTCCCGATATACCAAGGTTGCTGGTTTGATGCCCAGTAAGGGCACATACAAGTATCAACCAGTGAATTCATAAATAAGTTTAATACCACATGGATGTTTCTCTCTTTCTCTCTCTCAAATCAATAACTTACAAAAAATAGGAAAAAATTTTCGTAGGGTGGAAGTTAACTGAATTTTTTGCCCCATAGCCTGCTGATTAAAATTTCAGGACTATTCTTTTATTTATTTTTTTAAAGATTTTATTATTTTTAAAGGGAGGGGAAGGGAGGGAGAAAGAGGGCAAGTGAAACATTAATGTGTGGTTGCCTCTTGCACACCCTCTACTGGGGACACGGCCTACAACTCAGGTATGTGCCTTGACTGGGAATTGAACTGGCAACACTTTGGTTCACAGGCCCACACCCAATCCACTGAGCTATACCAGTCAGGGCCTGAGGGATAGTCTTTTTAGACAGTGCTTTTAGGCATTCTGAACTCAAACATACAGAAGATCATCTCTTTGTGTCTTGTTTGTTGGAGGAAATTGCCACTGGCTTTGATTATTAAGTAGGGCGTTTTTTTTTCTTTTGATTTTGATATTTTTATGGCTTTAAAAAATTTATAAAGCCAATACATGCTTATTGTAAAAAAAATTGGAAATTCAGATAAGCAGTATGTTTTTACCACCTAGAGATAATCACTATTAATGTCTTAGGATATGTTCTTTCTGCATGTTTATACAGAACACAGCATTTAGACTGGAAATGTCTAATGCCATTAACCTGGGAAATCAGAAGAGAAAAAATGCACAATTATTAACCCAGAATCTGGTTGAGAAAGTGGTATTTTAATTTTTTAGGTCAACACAGTTATCTAAATCTTGCTGTTTATGAAAATAACACAATTAGAGTGACACTATAATGTCCTCCTTCTGATGTATAAAAAGAAACTTCTCAAGATACATGAATAAGGAAAAGAGAGTTCAAGAACCATTGAGTCTGAACGTGCCCATTTCATGAAGCAGCATCTTGGGGTAGTGATAAATTGGGGCGTGAGTGGTCAATAGGAAGTCCTTTGGGCATAGAAAGTTTGTGACTTTGTAAAGCTGGATTTCATTTGAAGGAATTTTTAGGCAGTGGGGTTGGCGTTGGCTTCTCGGTTAGTGGGAACAGAAATTGAAAGATCTAGTGGAGAAATGATTGCCTTTTAAAATATATTTTAATTAAAGAATGTCCTGGCTGATGTGGCTCCGTGGATTGAGCGCCAGCCTGTGAACCAAAGTGTCACTGGTTGGATTCCCAGTCGGGGCACATGCCTGGGTTGCAGGCCAGGTCCCCAGTGTGAGGTGCATGAGAGGCAACCACACACTGATGTTCTCTTCCTCTCTTTCTCCCTCTCTCCCCCTCTTTTTTTTAACACTTTTTTAAAAAGATTTTTTATTTATTTATCTTTAGAGGGGAAGGGAAGGAGAGAGGGAGAGAAATATTAACGTATGGTTGCCTCTCGTGTGTCCCCTGCTGGGAACTGGCCTTCAACTCAGGCATGTGCCCTGACTGGGAATCGAACGCGGTTGTTTGGTTTGAAGGCCCACACTCCATCCACTGAGCTACACCAGCCAGGGCCCCTCTGTCTAAAAATAAAGTAAAATAGCCCTGGCTGGTGTAGCTCAGTGGATGGAGCTCAGGCCTGCGAACCAAACAACGGCAGTTTGATTCCCAGTCAGGGCACATGCCTGGGTTGCAGGCCAGTTACCAGCAGGGGACGCACGAGAGGCAACCATATATTGATATTTCTCTCTCTCTCCTTCCTTTCCCTTCTAAAGATAAATAAATAAAATCTTTAAAAATAAAATAAAATAAAAGTCTTTTAAAAATGAATATATTTTAATTAAAGAAATATTTTAATAGGTAATATAACTATTATGTGTGCTTTTATTGTGTATGTGTACAGTGGTCTCCCTTTTCTTACATTGTTAGTGGTATATCATACCTGTTGTTATTTACCTTTGTTCACCCCATCCCCCCACATATTACTGTTGAACTTGACACATCCCTTCATGAACAGTTGCCTGCAAGTCCATTGTGTCTCTTGAGAGGCTGTCAGTTTGATAGCTTTCATTAATTGTATTCAGACAGGATAATGCAGAGAGGTTAACGGCTTGGGCTTAGGAAAGTCCTAGGTTCAAGTCCTAGTTTTATCAGTTATTAGCTATGAGATTTTAGGCATTTTCCTTAACCTGGTGGAGTTTTAATTTCCTGGTGTGTAAGATAAATGAGATGATGCATATACAAGGATGAATGGCATGGTATAACTTTCTATATATTGGTGGTGGTAGCTGTTATTTGCTTATTTATATTCTTGTTAATAAGATCTTTTAAGCTATTAAGCTTATTTTTGCATTTTTTTTTTACTATCTCTGACCAAAATGAACAATGAAAATGAACATGTGTATGGTAATTCACAAACTGATAGCCCGCTGTCTAAATACAGACCTATTTTTGACTGGAAGAGTTTCATTTAATAATGAAAGAATTTAAACATGCAAGAGAAAATATTGATAATATAATGAGCCTCCATATACCTGTCACTCATTCAACAGTTATCAAGATTTTTCCACAGTTGTTTCAGCTTTTCCTTTTCCCCACCCCCATTGAAGTATTTTATTTTATTTAATTTTTTAAAATCCTCATCCAAGGATATGTTTATTGATTTCAGAGAGTGAGGAAGTTGGGGGGGCGGAGAGAAAGAGAAGCATCATTGTGAGAGAGAAATATCGATTGGTTGCCTTCTGTATACACCCCAACCAGGGATTGAACTTACGACCTAGGTATGTGCTCTGACCAGGGATCAAACCCACAACCTTCTGGTGCATGGAACGATGCTCCAACCAACTCACCCATCCAGCCAGGGCCCACTGAAGTATTTTAAAGTGCACATCACTGCATCTCTATGTATTTCACTTACATAGACACTTTAAAAAATTAATGGACATTTCTTACATACCACAGTGCCATTGCCATGCTTATTCTTGGCATCATTCAGTATCTGATCCATAACTTTATTTCCCAGGTTATCTAACAAATGTCTTTTAATAGTCGATTTGTTCAAATCAAGATCTACACATAGTGTTTGAGTATTTTGTCTCCTATTTTAATAAAGAAGCAGCCTGTGTTTAGTTTTTAAATTTTCTTCATGTCATTAGCTTGTTGAAGAAGCAAGTCCTATAGAATTCTTACATCTGGATTTGTCTGTTTCCTTGCGGTGTCCCTATCCCCCCACGTATTACTGTGAGAGTTAGCTCTGGAAACTTGGTTAGATTCAGGTTCAGCCTTTTTGGCAAGAGAGCTTTGTAGGTGGTGCCGTATGCATCATTTTGCACGCATTAGGTGTCTGATTATCTTTCTTCTAGTGATACTAAGACTAATCACATGGTTTAGGTGGTACAAATAGTGGCTTTTGTTTGTTTTGTTTTAAAATTTCAGTCAGTTGCTAACTAACCACAAAATAATCAAGATCTGGCAATGATTTACCAGAACCTAGTAGCAGCTACCCGCTTTTTGAGGGGGTTTGTGTTCTTTAGTTTGTCACTAGCCCTCACAACTCTCTTGTACTTGCACTTTGCTCATTTAACATCACCTGTGTAGGCATTAAATTTTGTGAGCCATGCCTTAAGAGTGCCACCAGATGGGCTATTGAAGTCTGGGTTTTTAAGAACTATTTAAGTTGTTTCTCTGAGATTTTGTTTAAGGTTGATAACTCACCCTCAGACAGGCCTGACTTTGGAAATAAGAGAAAGTGACTTAATCTTTGGGCCATAGATGTTTTGCTGGACTTCAGTGACATTGTGATTGGTGTTGACCCAGAAACTAGTTAGCAGTATGTCCTGCTACCAGGCCAGTTCACTCTCTGCCTTCTATTTATTAGTGGGCCTAAGGAATCTGCAGGTGTCACTCCTGTTTCCTAATGAAATTTGTACCTTTGGAAACTGAGGCCTACACAGAGCTGGAGGGCAGATTTTTCTCCCTCAGCATCCTGTTGCTCCAAACTTGGTGAAAAGTGAGAAATTATAATACTTAAGTGTGTGAATTGAAAAGCTTCAGGCTGTGTTCTGATAGTCTGAATGCCACCCACCAAACCAATTGGTTAGAAATGAACTTATCATTTCACGTAGTTTCCCTTATTCCCAGGCTTTTTAGTAGTTACCTGAAATCTTTGGCACAGTGAGAACCTTGTTTCCTGGATTTTGGATTAATTGTTTCTGCCTGAAATTTTGCATGCTGCCCTGGCCTGAATCTCCTGTGTTCCTGTTTCCGTGGTGGTTTTATTCTTTGAGGGTCTACTATAAATTGAGAATGATGATTTTCTTTCTGACTGTGAGGCTGAGTATATATTTTTATGAGTATATGAGTATATATATTTTTTCTTGCATTTAATCAAGAGTCCAGCAAAGTAAACATTGGCCAACAAAGGAGCACAGTTTCACTGCGGGAAACCCACATCAGGTGGCCTATAGGGTAGAGCTTTCATGAGCTCAACTTGTTATACTTTTGCTTCAAGACTTGTTTTTGAAAAAGTGTGTTTATGCATGTGGCATTTTCTTCAGACCCATCATTTGTCTTGCTTTTCAGTGCCCCTTGCATATTTTGTGCACCTGAGCTGCTGCTGCCACCACCGCTGCTGCCACCACCACTACCACTGTGCTAAAAAGAAAGCTGTGACATGTGGGTGGCACACGTCTAATATGCCTCCACCTTTTCCTCACTCCCCCATCCCCCGCCCCACGAACACAACTATAGGTCAAAGCATGGTTTTACAAGGCCTGCTTCCCTAGGCATAATGATGTGCCTTGCAGTGGAGTGAGCTCTGATTCGTAGGCTTGTGAACCTTTGGGCTGACAGTTCCAAAACTAGTGCCACAATGAAGCTCAAAAAAGCTTTTGGCCTGATTTTTGCTGGAGAGCATAAACATTGATTTAATTTACAGCGATGGAGAAGAATTGAGTCTGTGCTAGTAGGTAGATGTTTTATCTGTGGTGATTTCATTATTTCATTGTCCCATAATTATATCATCATAGCAGAGAAAGTTAGCTTAATTTTTTGGCCTCATGAATATAAAGATTTCCTATCTGTAAGGTAGATATCGTACAGATATTCAGGGTTGCTGTGGGGATTATATTAACTTCATTTACTTTTGTAGCCTTTTACTGTGTTAAAATAGTTTGCAGTATGTACCTCATGTCATACTCTTTTACCCTGGAAGCTATTTTAAAGTATTCTGTGAACTGAGATTTGGGAACATAAGATGACAGGGGTTCATAAAAGCCTTGGTCTGTAGGAAGAGGCTGCAGACTGGCTCTATTTTTTCTTAGGTCATAAGAAACAGCTTAGTGAGATTACTCTTAAAGAAAGTCAGGACAGGACTGGGTTTTTCAGTTATTGATCATGTGAAGTGTGCTGTGAGGAGCAGCCCCTAACAGGCGGAGACTGGGGCTACTTGCCTGGATCACTGCTGGACTCTTGGGCTGGTGTCTCTGTGTCTTTGTGGTTGGCAGTGAGTGGAAGTTCTCAAAGTACATTGGCCCTACCTACAAACCCTTAACGCCCCACATGACCTCGGTCACCAAACCACTTCAGGGCTTTATTTTTATCCTAGCCGTTTTGTTTCAAGATGTGAGGTTGGTTTCTTTCCTCTAACAGAGCAGACTTCTCTGAGGGAAGAAACAGAGTGCCAGGGTGCAGTTGAGGCTGGTTAAACACCAAAACCACACTCTCTGTCTTTCTGGGCTTGAGACGTGACATAAGCCATGCTGCAAACACCAGCTTCCACACTGTGAAGAAACCTCATTTATTCTTTGTGTTTGTTTTGTTTGTCTTTTTAGACAGGTAAAATGTGGAGTGAAAAGAGGTATACCTGCCCATTCCGCTTTAGCCAGAAATGTAATTCTAAGAATGGACACTTTTAACAAATCCAGTATTTCCCAGTTTAAGGTTTTTCATCGTCCCCAAGGGTGTTGATGAGAACTCTCACAACTCACCAGGTCTCAGGAAGCCAGATCACCAGCATATCCTGTTCGCGTGCGTGTGTGTGTTCTGTGCTACCCACAGGCCACTTTCCACCCCACGTGACCTTTCGTTACCGTCCGGAAAGTTAGGACCCAGATACCAGTCAGAGTTTCCAGGCTTTGGTTAGGTTTAGACAATTTAGAAAATGTTAGCAGTAGTAATTTTAAAGAGACTTTTGAGTGGCACGCATGGTGAGTAGGAAGTAAGATATATCCTGCAGGGAGAGGGTAAGACCGCCTGCCTGTGTTCTTTCCAGTAACACATTTGAAAATGAACATTCAGAAGAACACTTGTGACTGACATGCACAGGGCAGGAGAAGAGATGAGAGAACTATTTATTTGATTAAAAGTCAAGTATATGTCCCAATTCTTAGATTTTAACTCTAAATTCTGAAGTTCTTACTGTGTTCTTTAAAATTCTAGTATACGTTATTAGAGTTACGTGTAACACACTTTGTCATATTTTATTTTGGTCAACATCTCAATATAAACATACCTTAATGGGTCCGGTAATGCTCTAGAGTAGGGATAAAGTCTGCTAGTGGCCTGCAAGCTAAGATTGGTTTATTACATTCTTTCTTAAGCAGTTGTTTAAAAAGAACATGTGACAGATGTGTGTGGCCCCCAAGGCCTGCGTTATTTACCGTCTGACCCTTTACAGAAAATGTTTACCCACTACTGCTCTAGAAGCTGAGAAGGTTGAAAATAGTAAATGTGGAGGTCATTCATTTAGGACATTAATTGTTAATGAGGGTGTAACTGCCTTTTGGCAGCGACAGTTGTTGATTTTGTGGACCTGTCACCTCAGGACGTGTAGCATTCCTGGCTCCGCCCACTAGGTGCCGGTAGTGGCCCACGTACTTTTCCAGGCACTTCCTCGGAGAGGTGGTACCGTTCTGGTTGAGAACTACCTGAGAACTACCGAGTGAGGAGCTTGATGGGCTCAAAAACACCTTGTTAAGGTTTCCTCCTTCGATCCTCCCAGCCAGAGGAACAGACTTGGGATTTGGTTCTTTGTGTCATATGGGATCAATCATAGTGAGAGTGTTCGAGTGGAATAGAGCGAGTTCTCAGTAGCATAGAATAAAAAGGTTTTAAGGAGGCCATTTAACAAGAGCGTTTGTTGCTGTTCCGCCATTTCAAGAATTGTTGAGATCGATGAAAGGTTTGTTTTGGTGTTGCTCATGCTATGAAAAGCATGTTCCTCTCTATGTGAAAGGAAAAGTGACCATCTTTGGCCTTAATGACCAGATGATTTTGAGATCTGTGGGAATCTGTATGGTGTACTTGAGAGACTTGTTCAAAGCCAATGTAAAGACGTAGTTTTGGCATCTTGTGAATAACCTGATATCCAGACTTAAGCCAGAACTCTGGGCTTAGAGAATTTTCCAGCCTGGGAGAGCTGACTGAAACAAGTCCTCCTTTGGCTCTTTACCAAGTTAGACAAGGGAGCAATCAGCTGCTGAGTTCCAGCCAACTGGAATGTATGTAAGGGTGGACTATAAATCGTCCCTTAGGACCCACTTCCTAGCCTATGAAGAGCCTTCCAAATAAGAATGAGACCCTTACACTGGATCCTTGTTCAATCTGCAGCTGCTATAGAAAGGAGTAGAGTAGTGAGGTGACGTGTCTTTGGGAGCAGCTCATTGTATATAGTAACATACTGTCTTGTGTGGGGTAAGAGACTGCGCTGACCTTTTTGTTTTCCCCATGTTGCCTTCTCACTAATTTCCTATATTGGTTTTTGTTTCTGACCATACTCTTGGGGGAGATGCATTTGTAGTTCTATGATTCTGCAATTCCTCTCTATTCTTAAAGGTTCCACAATTTTATCTGTCTACTCTATTTCACTGTCTTGGATTTAATGTTTGGGCTAAGATGTAGAATATGAAATAGTTGTTTTCTTGGCTTGTGATCATGCCCCAGTCGGCAGACTGTTTGTTTAGCTCCAGGGGAAAACTCTGGGTTTTTCCCCTCTTGGAAGCCTTTCACTTTACTCATAAATATTTAATACTGAAGTTACTGCTCAGTTTTTATTTTCCCAAGTACTAGTGTATAGATTCTGTAGACCAGGAGGAGCTTAAAATACCGTTAAGACTCCTTTTGATGCTTGAGTCTCCATAAGATGTATTTACTACACATTTTCATTTTTAAGAACTTAAAATGAAACAACTGGTGATTTTTCCAGTTGTTTGTTTTCTATCTATCCACTAATCCAAAAATTTATTGAGCATTTACCATGAAAATCACTAGTCATCTCTCCTGCTGTTCTGCTTTTCTTGCCATTCATGCCTAGACCCATCAGAGAGCTGTTTACCTCAGTGACATATTAGTCTCTACTAGTATTGTGTGGACTGAGTTGTACTTTGGTGTAAGGTCATCAGCTTATGTTAAGATGAATAATAATAAAGAGACCTAGGGATTCATTGCTATTTGCATTATGTGGTATCTTCTTTGCGGAAACCCATGGAGAAATTTCTTTTTTTAGTATCAGAGATAGTCCTGCTGTGTGGTTTTTTTAAACCTCACGCACATTGATGAATTTGTTATTCAGAATAATTCTCTATTTTCATTGTTCCAGGGGTTAGAGCTGAACTTGTAACTTCCTTTAATAAGTGTGAAGGACTTCCTGGCGTGCATTTTATGTTGTGTCCTTACTACCAATGACCTCTAATCTTTTTCTTTTAGTCTTCTCTTTCTCGTTTTTAATTTATTTTATCTTGCAGTCTAGTGTATACCTTTGTTGTGTGCTCCTTTAAGAGGTTTCACAGTTTTATGTGGGCATTTTCCTTTTTTCTTACTTATTCACTTGTAAAACCTCGTTTTCTCAAGGCAACTAGTTATCTTTGAAAGGATCAAACTTTTTCTCTGTCCCCATTTAGTTCATTTGCATAAATATTTAGTGAGTACCTTTATATGTTGTTAATCATTATTCTAGTCACTGCACATAGAAAGGTAAATGATATTGGTCCTTTCCTCAAAGATACAAAAACCATCCAGTAGGAAAAATGGATATGTAAATAAATACTCGCAATAAAATGTTACAAGTGTAATAATAAAAATAATGTACGCCATACAGAGGTAATACAGAGGAGAAAGATACTAATTCAAGATGAACAGGAAAAGCTACCCGGAAAGGTGATCTGTCCTTAGTTTTGAAGGATGAAAGTAGTTCTTTAGGTAGATATGGGTAGCAGACTTTCGGGCAGAGGGAACAACATGGATATAAACAATGGTGTGGTTAGAAACTGCGAGCAGTTGCTTCTGAGATCCCTAGCCAAGAGCTGTATCATTAGACAGTCCTAGGCTGTGGTACAGATCTCCATATTGATGCTGTCTCATCAGTCAGCTGGAATTGAAGATTTATCACAAAGAAGATACTTACAGGCTTTTGATTTGGCCCAAGCCTAGAAGTGGTTCCTTCAAATAGTCCTTCTCTGCTTTATTTTATGCATTAGCAAAGGTTGAGTCATCCTAAAGTCATGCCTTCCATCATTCTGGGAAGCTTTCTGAGCCAAACTCAGCTTGGCTTAGGAATAAGTTATGCTTTTTGTTGTAACCATTGGCAATAAGTCCTATTCTTGCCTTTCACATGCACAGTAGGACTGCAATTACTGAAGCATATAGGAAAGAGGAGTGAGATAATGTTCTCTGTGGATTTGCATTTTTCTGGGTTGTTACTTTCTTGATAAAGATGTAAAACCTTGTTCTGTCTAATGAGATTTTGAGCTGTACAAATCTTTGAAATGCTAGGTCCTAATTTGTAAAGCAAACTATTCTCTGAGGAATTCTTTTGGCTGATTTTCTTTTATACTTCTGGACAGATCTGTAAAACAATATGGCTTTTAAAATATTTCGAAGTGACATGTACCAAAGTGTTGAATAAGGCACTGATAGATGCCCTTTGCCCCTGAGGTGCTGTCCCTTGTGGCTGTGGCAGACTAGGAGTCAGATATTCTGGATTATATTCCTGGTTTTATTCTTGAACACATTTCTTAATCTCTTTTCTCTCTTTTACATCTGTAAAATAGAGATATAGTCTACACCATCATCAGATCTGGTATTTAACACCAGTGTAGCTTTCTGAACTTGGGTAGAGCGCCACACTTTTAGGACAGTCAGCTTTATTTCTGTCACCTGAGAGTTACAATCTTGGTGCGGGTTAGGGCATATGGGGCAAAGGGTACTAGCTGTGGAATAAAGACATTTTTTGTGGAACAGCAGAAAAGGTGGTGGTAATGAACAAAAAAACTTTACCACAGTATAATATACATTCAGAAAAGTATATATTATGAAAGCCACACAGGTAAATTGTCACAAACTAAGCGTGCTATGTAACCAGATTGCTTTTTGATTTGTGTCACTTTTGTTCTTTTCTTCTCTTTAAGTCTAAACTCAGAATTTTTCCTGTACATTTAATAGTAATATAGTGACAGGGATGGAGCACTTTTTTTCCTGCTTTCTGTTATACCTAAGATAGATTTTCATGGTTGAGAGAGGATAAAGAGAATGAGGAAGAGAATGGATCAAAGGTAAGAAATTTGAAGATGTCCGCTCTGTCTTTTGATCTAGGTATTTTGGGTCTGGGAACCAGCACAGAAAAGATTTGACTGACAAAAAACTAGATGGAAGCAGGCCTTGCCTCCAGTTGCAGTGACACTGAGCCTCTCACTAAAAGTGCTGTGGTTTTTGCCCTTCATGTTTAACTGCCTGGCTGTTGTGGCGGAAAGTGACATCATGGCTTGCCTGCTCGTGGAGATGCTTGGGTCTAGCATCATGTGGAATCCCACAAATTCTGCATTGCCGTGTTTATAGCCTTGTCTTGTGTGTCCAGGTAAATGCCTGGCTATAGCAGGTTATGCTGTCCCTGTGTATTCTAACAGTTTTCTTCTCTTTCTGCTGCTAGCTGCCAGTGAAGTAGAGGTGCCTCTGTTGATAAAGAACAGATACAGAAGTTCACATCCAAACCTGAATAACCATTTTTAACTTGAAACACTTTTCCTAGGAGTTGATGCACCAGAATCCTTCCCTTATTTGGTGCCTTGCTTAAATCTGAAGCTTGTACAAGATTGCCAGAGCTCCCTGTACTGGTTATTTGCTTTTTGGTGCCCACAGCAGAGTGGTTTGTGAAACCTTTGTGACCACATCTTTCTTAAACCGAAGCTTTGTTCTCCTTTGGGTTCTTAGATTAGTTCTTACCCCTCCCTTTCCTGAGCGATTCAGGGTTTTTCCTGTATTGTAGGAGGTGGTAAGTAGGCAGGAGGGCAAGTTTTCAGATATTTTTTCTGGACTGCTCACAGCCCCTTGATGATAGTGTGTGAATGCACACATATTCTTTGGCTCTTGAAGAACTGTTCCCTTATTATTAATCAGGCAGGTTCTGAATTTATCAAGAAAAGTGTTAGGGATTTTATTTATTTTATTACTACTGTTTTACTGTTGTGGAAAAGTGAACTATTTACTGTTCACTTTTGTCTTTTCTCTCTTCTGGCTGCCGTTAGCCTGGGGTGCACTTGTTAAGTGTGCTTTCATTGACCTGCGTGACATGATCTGGGCTGGAAGAATCTGCTTCCCTTAATTTGCAAGACTTCTCAGTTGGTTTGGCTTAGTGGTCTCTCAGTAAATGGTAGCTGGAACCATTGGTGGGTTTTTGCTTGGGGTTGCTTTAGCTTTTGGCCTTTGTAAACATCTTTAGTGTCTTTCTCGATTCTGCTGAAAAGGCTACCTTTTTAAAAAGTGAAAGATTAAGAGCTCAGACTCTGGGGCCAGACTTTCTGGGTTGACCTTGGGCAAGTCATATCACCTCTCTGTGCTCAGTTTCCTCATCCGTAATGTAGAAATAATAGTAGTCCTTACCTCACAGATTGTAAGGTTAAATGAGTTAATAGAGATTATGTGCTTAGAATAGTACCTTACACATGGAAGGTGCCTTAGAGGTTTTGACTGTTAGTAAGGTGGTTGAGTATGGTACACTTGTTTTTTTCAGCAGGGAAAACTTGAGCACTTTTTTAAAAAAGATTTTATTTGTTTATTTTTAGAGGGGAAAGGAAGGAGAAAATCACCACTGCCTGGTTGCCTCTTGTGTACCCCCTACTGGGGGCCTGGCCTGCAGCCCAGGCATGTGCCCTGACTGGGAATCGAACCTGCAGCCCTTTGCTTTGCCATCTAGTGCTCAATCCACTGAGCTACCCCAGCCCGGGCTCTTCTTTTATTTTTTTTAAGAATTTATTTATTTATCTCTAGAGAGAGAGGAAAAGAGGAATAAAGAGGAGAGAAACACCGATGTGAGAGAGAAACATTGATTGGTTGCCTCTCATACGTACCCCTACCTGGGACCAAATTCTCACCTCAGTCATGTGTCTTGACGGGGAATCAAACTGGTGACCTTTTGCTTTGCAGAATGATGCCAAACCAACTGAACCACACCAGTCAGAGCAGAAAACTTGAGCTCTTAATGTTTGAATAACTTGGGGTACTTTTTAACTTCTAGAGCACAGCCAGCTCTGTAAGTTCAACCTGTCCTTAGTTGGGGGCTGCCCCTAAGATTCTGAAAAGTAAAGTCCAGTCATTAAAATCAGATGTTAGGCCACACTGTCCACAGTATGTGGGTTGCATAGCTGGACAGAAGCATAGAATACTGGATAGGTTTTTCAGATCCCTTGCTCCCACTGGCTGAACCTTATTTGTTCTTCATGGTCTTTCATTCCTACCATATGGCAAGCCAAAAATTGTAAAAGTGAGGGTAGTGTAGTCTTTGGAGCCAACTGTCTCACATCTGTCCATCTCTTCATCTCCTCATCCATGACCTGTATCCATCGTCTACTCATCCATCAGATAATTCTTATGTCCTGCGCTGTGATATCAGAATGAATCATTCACTAAAGGACATTACAGTCTAGAGCTGTGCTGACCCCTGTGGTAGCCACTAGCTATATATGGCTATTTAAATTAATTAAAATGAAATAAAATAGAAAATTCAGTTCCTCAGTCACAATAACCACCATTCAAATACTAATTGCCCACATGTGGGTAGTGACTACTATATTGGTCAGTGAAAATAAACATTTCCATCATGGAAAGTTCTATGGACAAAACTGGTCTAAAGACAGACATGTATGTGTATAATTAAGATGTACTGTGATACCCACTATCACCGAGATGTGTGAAATATTCTTTGAGCCTGTAGGATAAGGTGTCAGACTCAGCCTGGAGGTAGAGGATTGGGAGAGGTTTAGCAAGGAAAGTAGAACTTTATTAGATACAGAAAGGAGTGCATGAGAAGGTACTAGATGGAGAATGGGCATAACAGTGGAAAGAACATGTGAATGTAGGGCACGTGAATAATGTTTTTGTTGCTGAAGGGTAAGCTGTATCAGCAAGGGTGGAGGCAGGAGGAACAGCCGGAGACCAGACTAGAAAAGTTGTTTGTCCACAAAGTATATATTGGTTACCTTCTATGAATTCACTGTGGTGAACAAAATAAATACAGAGTTCTTGCTCTCACGGAGTGCGTATATGTGCGCACACTCACAAGTGTAAAAATTAGTGATGGGTGCTATAAAAACAGGATAAACTAGGGCAGTGGTCCTTAAACTTGACTGTATGGTACAATCACTGGGAGCTTTTAAAAATCCTGATGCCCAGGTCTTACTCCATGCTAATTAAATCAATGTCTGGCGATGGAAGCCAGGCTTACATGTTTTTAAAAGATTTGCAGACAAGTCCAGCGTGCTATAAAATTTGGGAATCACTGGGCTAGAAAGTAAATTAAATACACAGACCCCTGAGTGAGAACATGCTTGGCACATTGAAGACACAGGAGGCAACAGGAGTGCAGAATGATTACTGCATAGGCCTTTTGCAGGCTAATGTAATGTTCCAATGTGAACTTGTCCTGTCTCTCGGGCTGGATTGCAGTAGACAGAACTGCTGTTACTCAAGATCTGAATCCTTAAGTCCTGATAGAATTCTGTTTTTCTTTGAATACCTTTGTCTGGGATTGGCCAAATTACCTTCCAAAAAGAGATAACTTCTAGGAATTAATGCTGAGTATGTTATTTCCCTACAGCTATAATATTAGTACTTTACTATTTTTCTTGTGTTTTTTTGTGTGTGTTACCTGGATCATCTATTTAATTACTATTAAATCTATGTATTTTAATAGGTTATTCAATAGTCACTTACTGTGTACTAAGTATATAACACTTAGGCCCTTTAAAAATATTATTGAAAGGAAATAAGACTGTATAAATTACCTCTAAAACTAAAACCAGTATTTTATTTAGTGTAAGTCTTTTACTAAAGACTCGTACTTGGTTCTGGGCCAGTGTTGATCTCTGTAAATTGAGTTATTCAGAATTAGAACCACTGGTAGGTAGTTAGGAACAGGGATCATAATTGAGTGTGAAATAATTATTTCTTTTATTCTTCCCTTTCTTCTCTATCTCATTGTCATTGGATGACAGCCACAACTTCTTAACTGGTTTCCTGGCCTCCACACATTTGATGCCCTGTCCCCACCCCCAGTTTGTAAATTAGTAGCTAGAATGTCCTTTTAAAAATGGAGGTTTTCTCATGTCACTTCCTGGCTCAAAACCCTTCGATGACTTTAAGATCAAATTCTTTATCGAGGACTCCCACAACTTGGTCCAGCCTTTTCCTCCAACCTCTCTTTTGCAGAATCACTCACTTGGCCATGCCAGTCTCTAATGTACCATTCTTGGGACCACCACACATGCTTATGGCACATAGGCAGGACTCCCTACCCCCTCCAAAACCAGCTGATTAATTTATTCAGTCTTCAGGTTTCCACTCAAGGGTTTCTTCCTTTGGAGATTTCTAATGCTCCTATGGTGGAAATACACAGCATCCCGTGCTTCCCCAGTCATGATACTGTACAGTTGTGTCACCCGTAGAGCAGGGATTATCTCTGCCATGCCCATAGTTCATGCACCGTGTCGTGTATGTAGACGATGGTAAGTGTTTGTTGAATGAATAACTGAATGAGTGGAAAGAGTGTAAGAAGGACTTCCTCACCCTTGCACTCTGTTGACCCATTCATTTATGAGATGGGTTTGAGCTTGTGTATTTGCCTTTGGAGAACAACTTTCTGGTTTCCAACCTGATCACCGAATGGAAGGTTCAGCTACTTCCTCTTCTTTCTCACTTTGTGCAGTACAGACACAGGGTGTACCAGCTCCCCTACTTTTTGGGTGGATGAGCATGAGAGTTCCCAGGCACTGAGAGACATGAGTCAGAAAGAAGAGTCATTCAGAAAGTAACCCAGTCAGAGCAACAATGTTGCCCTTTGGCTGAACTTTCTCTCCTTCTCTGTATACCTAGAAATGCTAAGCTGGTGGCATTTTTGAGCTGGTTGCTATAGATTGTCAGACCACAGCACAGGTATTCATAAACTTGAGTCTGGCACTTTTTCCTTTGATTAGGGATGTTTTGGGAAATGTCCAGGGACCCTCAGGCCTAAGTGAAATCTTTATTGGGCTGGTGTGTTCCGTTTCTACCCAGTCACTTAACCCCATGGTGGCTTCCAAGGCGAAAACCTGGAGAACCCCATTTATATGTCTTTGAAGCCTTTGAGGTGTTTGAGTTAAAAAACTTGAGAGCAGCAGTCTTGACATTGGCGGGGGGGGGGGGGGTGTGCACATGTACACAATGATAGAATAGAATGGTTCTTGCTCAGAAGCTGGCCAGAAAGGTTAGATTGAGTTAGAATTATACATTTGTGGGCCTGAGACACTAGTGTTCTAGATGATCTAGCCCAGGGATCAAACTGTTTCTGTACAGGGCCAGATAATAAATATTTGTGGCTTTTGGGCCATACATTTTCAGCTGCAGCTACTCAGCTCTGCCTTTGCAGGGGGAAAACCGCTATAGACAATAGCTGTTTGTAAACAAACAAGTATGCCTGTGTTTGAGTAGAACTTTATTTATGGACACTGAAATTTAAGTTTCGTGGGCTGTGAATTAATCTTTGGATTTTTTTAACCATTAAAAAAATATAAAATCCACTTTGGCCAGTATAGCTAGTTGGTTGGAGTGTTGGTCCCATAACCAAAAGGTTGTGGGTTTGATTCCCTGTCAGGGCACATAACTAGGTTTTGAGTTTAATCCTTGGTCTGGGCACTTCCGAGAGGCAACCGATTGTGTTTTTCTCTTGTATCCATGTTTCTCTTTGTCCCTTCTTCTCTCCCTTTCATTTTTTGCAAAAGCAATGAAAAAATGCCCTTGGGTGAGGATAAAATAAAATATATATACATTTTTAGCTTGTGGTCCATACAGAAAACCAGTGGCAGGCTAGATTTGACCTTTGGGCCATAGTTTGCTGACTCATGATCTAGGTGTTGTTTTCCCAAGTCTGGCTGTTTTTCAAAATTACCTAGAGACCTTTTTTTTTCTTTTTTAAAGTTTTTATTTATTTATTTTTAGAGAGAGGGGAAAGGAGGGAGAGAAACATCAATATGTGGTTGCCTCTGGCATACCCCCCACCAGGGACCAGGTCCACCACCCACCCAGGCATGTGCCCGGACTGGGAATCACACCATCGACCCCCAGGTTCACAGGCCTGCACTCAATCCACTGAGCCACACCAGCCAGGCACTGGGATACCTTTTCAAAATGCTGATGTACAGTACCTTTCTACCGTTCCATGAAGATTTTTCTTCTATAGGACTAGGGAATCTGTATTTTTTACAAAAGCTCTTGTGATGCCCAGATACTCAGAGTTATGTAATCACTGATACTGATCTCACTCAACCTTTTCAGTTTATAGTTGAATAAACAGCGTTAGAAAGATGAGGTGAACTTGGGGTGGGGAACATGCAATATAATACACAGATTATGTATTTAGAATTGTACACCTGAAACGGACATAATTTTATTAACCGATGTCACTCCAATAAATTCAATTTAAAGAATGATGTGGTGACTTGCTAATAATTATATAGCAAACAAATTGTATAACGAAGATTTGAACCTAGATCTCTGACTCTTAAGATCAGTAGTCTTTGTTTATATACTATTTTGGTCTACTCTCTCCCTTCAAATGAATGAGCAGTAAATACAGAACAATTACAAAATTGTGGTTCCTTCCTTTTTTTATACCTAGTGCCAGTTTCCCTCCTGAGAGCCCGCTGGGTATTCTGAGCTTGGCTGTCCCTCTGCTTGCTTGCTGGGTTTTCTGGAGCTGACTGCTGATTTGACATTTAGCCCAATTTCCCTCCAGTCTGCTGGCTTTAAGTAGGAGAGATAATGAAATAATGGCCAGTAAATTGCTTTGAAGTAAGACTTTGTTGAGCCAGCACTAAGCTGCAGTGTGAGGGTGAGAGCCATTGTTTCAAGGGGTGCATTAGTTAAAGAGGTGGTTTTAAGAGGCACGTTTTACACTTGAATTCACATGGCTCAGATCCAGCTGTCTAAGTAGGACATCTCTACCTGGAACTTGCGCTTAATTAGAGCTAATTGAGCTGTCATCCTGCCCAGAACAATTCAGGGGCAGAGAAACTCAAGGTGAGGAGTAATCACCATTCCTGCTTTACCTCAGGCTTGGGGTGGCTCTTTGTATCCTAGAAAGTTCAATACTGAAAGTTCAATACTGAAAGTTCTAATGAATAATTTTTATCTTTACCAAATCATGATTACATTACGGACTTACTGATAGGGTTCCCACATTTTGTGTGCCAGGCTGCCTCCCCGTTTCTTTATCCCCTCCTTAGATCTCACCTCTCACAGTTGCAGACTTGCCTTGGCTGAGTGATAGTTATCAGTAAGGGAAACATAGTGCCCCCTGGCACCTTCATAGCCCCTAGGCCTTGTGTTAGGTTTCGGAGAATAAACGGGGAGTTGGCAAGTTGGTATGTTATTTGTTCATCTTTTGTTTTTGGACTGTAAGTTCCTTGGCACTTGGGACCCTGTCTTGCTGGTTTGCTCTTGACTGTGCCTGGCATAGGAGCATGATGAAGGCGAACAGCATAGTCTCTGTGCTCACACTCTCTTTTACCTTATGATGTCCTCAGTGCTTTAGGCAGATGATAAATTGGCTTCGAATGCGTGCTCTGAAAGTCCCGGACATTTACTAATAGGTACCATTGAAATTTGGTCTCCACCTATGTGGTCTCATATCTAAGAGGCTAGAGCCCACTTTTAAAAATACGACAAAGTTGGGTTTTTTTAATTAAAACAAGTATATAAAAGTGTATGTTATATAAAAAGTATATAAAAGTATATATTATACAAAAGTAGAAACATTCCCGACAGATAAATTAATGATAATTTATGCTCCCCAAAACACTTTAAAAATGCGCATTGGAATTTCTTTTAGTACTGACTGCTCTTACTATCCTTCAAATGATTCACTTTTTAGAAATTTAGCTTTACACACAACTATTTAGAAGCAGGAACAACTATTCAGGAATGGAAATGGGGCATATTTCAGAGTCTTCTCTTGCGTTGTATTTTTGCCTCTGAGCAGCTTCTTTCCGTTCTTTGCTCCAGAGTTCACAAAGCACTTGTGCATTTTTGAATGATAATCACCAGGCCTTGTATAAAACATTTACTCTTCCAAATGCTTTAATTTGTATTACTTATTTTTGTCCTTTCAGCTCTGAGTTAGGTAATAACAGTGGTGGAAATTACACTTACAGTTGAGGAACAACCCAAATCATTTTACTCAAAACCCCATAGTTAATGGCAGAACAGACACCATTGTGAGTGTCTAGAGACTTAGCCATCCAAACTACTGCCATTAATTAGTGTTTCTTTGGTCTTTGCTTTTAGATGGTACAAAAGGCTCAGGAGACCATCTGTAGTGACGTGGGTTTGGACTTGAAATAAAGAGTTAGGAGCCCTTTAGTAATTACAACACTGTCTCTCAGGGCTATTATCTAAGAAGCATTTTTAGTTTCTGGTGACAGTGTGTAAATGTGCAAGAAAGATCTGGAGGCAGATAGTCTCATCATTGAGGGAGGAACATTTTTTTTTCTACCTGAGTGAGACCATCTGAGTGTATTGGTAAAAAACCAAAAAGTTGCAAAAATGAAAGTCAGTCCATGATGTGTTGGAGAGGGAGGAAGCTCAAACTAAGACTTTCCTTACTGTGGACTTAGTGTCAGTTAGTTTGTCCAGAAGTTCTGCCTTAGTACTAGCCAACTTCATATTGTTACATACAGTGTTGCTTAGGCCCATGTTGATCAGTGTGGAACAAACCTACTGTCTCACTATAACACGTTTTATTACCTCTTTGTAGAATGCATCTACGTTTTTAACTCCTTTCCTACTTTAAGTGTTATTGATGATAATAAAAAGAAAGTACAGCCCTGGCTGGTGTGACTCAGTGGATTGAGTGCTGACCTGCAAACCCAGGGGTCACTGATTGAATTCCCAGTCAGGGCACATGCCTGGGTTGCCAGCCAGGTCCCCAGTACGGGATGTATGAGAAGAAACCACACAATGATGTTTCTCTCCCTCCTTTCCCCTCTCTCTAAAAATAAATACATAAAATCTTTAAAAAAATAATCTCTTAGTGTAACTGCCAAAGTTAGAAAGAAAGAAAAGAAAAGAAAGGAAATTACAGTTAACCTTTTAGCAATGTGGGGGTCGGGCTCTGATGACAGTCAAAAAATACAAAAATAACTTTTTTTTTAGATTTTTTATTTTTAGAGAGAGAGGAAAGGAGGGAGAAAGAGATGGAGAGAAACATCAATGTGTGATTGCCTCTCATCACCACCCCTGCTGGGAACCTGGCTTGTAACCCAGGCATGTGCCCTGACTGGGAATCGAACCAGCCACCCTTTGGTTTGCAGGCCGGTGCTCAATCCACTGAGCCACACTGGCCAGGGCCCACATACAACTTTTGACTCCTCAAAAACTCAACTACTAAATATCCTACTGTTGATCTGAAGCCTTACCAAGAATATAAACAGTCGATTACTACCTATTTTGCATGTTATATGTATTAACGCTGTATTGTTACAATAAAGTAACCTAGAAAAAAGTTAAGAAAAACACAAAGATGAGAAAATACATGTATAGAATTTAATGGAAAAAAATCTGTGTATAAATGGACCCGCGCAAATCAAACCTTTATTGTTCGAGGGTCAACTATGTGTTTAGGGTGACAGATACTTTCAGACTAAAAACAAAGCACTGGTTTTCATTAACTAAGATCAGGGAGAATGTTGGATCTTGGGAAGTATAGATAGAACTACAACATTCAGAAACCTCTTGTTGCTCTCATTTTACTCCAGAAGGCATTGTGGGTCACACAGTATGAGTTTCCTACCTAATAGGTAAGGAAAACTTAAACGTAAAAGTGAACTGCTTTTTAGTTTGCTCCTATTTTCTCATCAGCCCTTCACAAATAAAGCTCACCAGTTATCTTCCTGAGATGGATGCAGTGTAAGGAAAGGAGAACTTTTTGTATCAGAGGACCTGGGTTCAAGTTCTGATTCTGCTATTTACTCTTTAAGTTGCTTAAATTTCTGAATTGCCTTGTGGCTTGGGGGATGGTAATTGCCTTGAATGAAATGGGTTAATTGTTTTGTTTCTACCAAAGTACCCTGTATATATTAATATAACTAACTGTAAAGGATTCGTCCTGGTAACGGATGAGTTAACTGGTTTATGATTGACAGTTGTGGGAAAAGGGATAATTGAGTTAAAATAGGAATCAAGAGAATGTATACATATTTTACTTCATTCATTCATTCATTCATTCATTTTCAGAGAGATGGGAAGGTAGGGAGGAAGAGAGGGAGAGAAACATTGATTGGTTGCCTCTCACACTTGTCCCAGTGGTGTTGAGGGGTGGGCAGGGGAACCTGCAACCCAGGCATGTGCCCTGACCAGGAACTGAACCAGTGACCCTTGACTTTGTGGGATGATGCCCATTCAGCTGAGCCACTCCAGCTAGGACTTACCTTTTTATTGAAATAATTTCATACTTGTAGAAAAGTTGTACAAATAAAACAAAGAACTCCCATAAAGTCTTTACCCAGATTCTCCAGTTGTTAACATTTTACTACTTGTTTTATCATTCATTGGGAGAGAATGTTCAGCTAACACTTCAGTGTTTACAGCAGGGCAAGCATGCTTTTACTTGACTTATCTTATGTACCAACCCATTAATATATTGGTACTGTTGTCTCCATGTGTAGAGAGAAAAATTTAGGGAGGTTAGATCAGTTACCTGAGATCCCACAGCAGGTAAGTGGCAGAGATTTGATAGGAAAGTCTGTTTTTCACCACTTTCCTCTGCTAATAAATCTAGAGACTTACATTCTACCCGGGTTTTGCGGCTAATGGTGATTTAACCATTCGCAATTTATTTTTTGCAGCAGTTTTTCATCTTTCCCTTCTGTTCATGGAGCTCAGTGTCCATGGCCCTGACCCACCTCACTGTAGAGAGAGATTACCTTCAATGAAGTACCCTGAGCTTTTTAACTACATAGCTCAGTGTTTGATATAATACTGCTGACTAAATGTAATTCATTTACGTAAAAATAAAGATTGGAGCTTGTATGTAGAATTTGCTCTTGAAGTCATTGGTGGGGTGAGAATGCACTTCTTTTCCCACACCTAGCTTCCATATGACATAGATAGAATGACCATAACTTGATTGATACTCTGTTTTCCAAGGGGATAAACCAGAAGAACTTTTCCTGTTGGGCAGAGTATCCAGGGTGCTGGACTGTTTCTTGCCCCAACCACCCCCCTGAGATCAAGATTCGTAGTCTTGTCTGGCTTGTCTGAGCATATTGCCTCTAGGAGACCAGGGAAGATGACAACAGGGTTTGATTTTTTATTGTCTCCACTTTCTTTGGAGTTGATTTGTTCCCCCACCCTTGTTTTGTTTAGAGGAATCTCTCCCCTCAGAGCAGCAGGTTTTAATAGCAGCAGGTTTTCTAGAACATTGAACTGGGGTTGTAAATCTATTAGCTCATGGGCCAGATGTGGCTGGCATGTTTGTGCTTTGGGCTTGCCTAATGTTAAGATTTTTTTTTTTGTTATTAGTCAACATTTAAAAGCCAGAGAATTTCATATAAAAACCCAGCTTTCAGCTGTTCTTTAAAAAAAAAAAAAAAGGAAAGAAATGATAGTACAGGGTCCACAAAAAACAACTGGAGTAGACAAGCCATTGATTGCTGCTGTCACCACCAGCCTGTTTCAAACCTGGCCCCGTGTAGATACTTGAATTTTTTGCTCCAGACCTTGAAACTGAAATTTAGTCTTAAAGGATGAAGAAGTATAGCCTTGGCTGGGTTGCTCAGTTGGTTGGAGCATCGTCCCATACACCAAGGTTGTGGGGTCGATCCCCTCCCTGTCAGGGCATGTACCTAGGTTGTGGGACTGGTCCCCAGTCAAGGCGCTTACAGGAGGCAACCAATTGATATTTCTCACATCCATGCCTGTCTGTCTGTCTGTCTCTCTCTCCCCCCTTCCTCCCTCCCCTGCCTCTCTCTGAAATTAATAAACATATCCTTAGGTGAGGATTAAAAAAAAGATGGAGAAATATAATTTGATGAACTAGTTAGTGGTAGGTTGCTTTACCCTGTGTACCAAAGAAGAGTACTGTTTTATTAGTTATATAGAAAAATAGGTCATAAATAAGATTAGGGACTTATCCAAAATCTGTTTTATTCTTGTCCTTGTCAGTTTCCATCATTATGTTATGGGGCAAAGATGGCTCCTAGATCTCAGAGCTAGCTGCAGGCATCTTTCTACCCAGTTTAGTTGGGATTCAGCGCTTCATTCCTTGCATACAGCGCTGCCAGCAGAGGGTGCTGTCCACTCACCGAGCTTGCTGTCATTTGGTTCAGTTGAGCAGCAGCTGTTGGGCATATGCCCTGGGTCTGTATGAGAGTTTGGGCATGTCCATTTGGTTCCCATCCTAGTGCCCACCCCTTAGACCCTGGCCAGGTTATTGTGTCACTAGGGACTCTGTTCAGTAACAGGAAACTGGGGAAAGTTTAATTGTTTTCTCCTCTCTTTTTCCCATGCAGCTGAACAAAAGGTTCATCCTCAGTTTTCTCCATGCCCATGGGAAGCTGTTTACCCGGATTGGGTAAGTGTGCAGGATGTTTATTTTATTTTCCTACATTACAAGTCATTTTGGAATTTAATATTGTTAGCAACTAGACTGTGTTTGTAACTGAGGGCACAGGGTGTGAATTCTTAGAGGCCTCCACCTTCTCTTCCCTTCACTCACTCTCCTACTTTGCTCATGAGATTTGGGAAATACTGCTCTCCACCCCTGTCTCTTCTTTCTCTACCTTTACAAAAGCCCCCTTTAAACACAGTCTTTTCTCAACCCCTATTCCTTATCCCTCTGGGTTTTTCTTTCTTCTGCCTTCCAGCTCAGCCCCTAGTGAGCTCCTCAAGGAAGTCGTGCTCATTTCCTGGGCACAACTGTCAGTGGTCCTCCTTAGTGAGAATACTGTCCACTCATTTTCCCTTAAAGAGAAGAGTAACATTTTTTTCCCTCCAACATTTTCTCTTCTTCCTGAATTATACCCCTTTTTTCTGTGCTCAGGTTCCTGTGCCATATCGCTGATCTCAGTAAATGCTTAAGGCTTTGCTGTGGTTTCACCATCTCTCGTGGATTTACATATAAATCTCAGGGACGGTGTTGTGTACAAAAACCCCGTTACTTCACCCATTAAATCCCTGGACAGAGATCAAGTTTTGAGTGTTGCTTTGGTGGATCAGAGTTTTTCTTCACTGTGTAAAACAAGTGATCCTAAAAGCCTGACTAATGCCCGCCCACTAGAGCAGAGGTGTGCTCAGTGCCCCTTTGGAAGAGGAGTAGGTGGTGGTGTTCTCAGACGTCTCTTCTGCATTTTAATATTGTCTGAATTGGAGGTTGCATGGTGAGCTACCCTTTGAGGTGATTTGTTTTGGATTATAGATCCCATTGTTGCTGTCAGTGTTTCCCTTTCACTTTCTGTCATAACCTTGTAAGTTTATCTGTAATGCTCTAGAAGTTTTCCTTAGTGGGAGAGACTGAAAGTCTTTTTCCAGCTTTGAAGAAACATTTTTTATGAATGGTGAACTAGAAAGTGTGCTTATTACATATTCATTTGTCATTGACTTGGTCAAGAGGGAGGGACAGTGACAGCCATCACAAGGGTAGTCTTAATCTAAATGACTTGGAGTGCTGCCAGTAGATGTATCTCTATTAGTAGAAATAAGTGTGAGTGATTCACTTAGGAAAAGTTAACTAGGTGCATCAGTAGCTCCCCTCTCACAATCTCCCCCACCCCCACGTAAGCTCTGTTCTGACCAGAGCTTTTGCCTTAGTGCCTGTCATGCAGTAGATGCTGAGTAAGTATTTGTTGTATAAATGAGTGACTTATTACAACAATGGATAGACTAAAAGGCTGGAGAGAAGGAACTAGTGTTCTAGTAGGTTATAGTAGACTCAGGCCAATCATTAGTGAGTTATGTAAGCTGCAGTTACGAGTGAGCAAAATGATAACATCACTTTATGAAATAACGCATCATAGCAAGGAATGCTATTGTGTTGCACTTAAAATAGCTACTGTGGTTCTTTATATCTTTATCATCTTTTTTTAGTTTTCATTTTTAAAATCTTTCTTTCCCTCACTACTGTTTCACTCAGTTTTTCTCCTGTTTTCCTATGTTCTTTAAATTTTCATGTACCATGTTGCTTTAAGTCTAGACTTCTCAACCTCTATACTATTAATATTTTGAGCCTTATAATTTCTTTGTTGTAGGGAGCTGTCCTGTGCATTGTAGGATGTTTAACAGCATCCCAGGCTTCTACCCACTTCATGCCAGTAGCATCACTCCCCTCCCCCCAGTTGGGACAATTAAAAATGTCTCCAGACATTGCCAAATGTTCTCAGGGAGTGAGGGGTGGTTGCAGAATTGCTCCTGGTTGGGAACCACTGCTCTGGGTATGTGTTAGGTCTTTTAGAGACTTGTGAGACTAAAGAAGGTATAAATCTTGGTCCAGAATGTAGGAATATTTAGGATATATTTTTTCATCAAGTTAGGACATTAGTATTTTCCCCCCTCTTTTAAAATTCTCACATTTAGATACATATATTTTGGAGGAGGCTTAGGAAAGAACCACAATAATGGTTAAAAAGCTGGAAAATGATTGCTGAGAGGGAAAAATTAATCTTAAAAAGTTAAGGTAAAAAAAAAGGTTCATTTAAAGACAGCTGTGGGTTCTCCTAACTGTGTTTAACTATAAAAGTTACAACCAGATAGTTTTGATTTCTGTGGGACGACAGCAAGAGAAAATAGGCTTATGTTGCAGCTGGAGAGATTTGGGTTAGGTGTAAGAAAATTTCACACAGGGATATGTTCAGGAATTTTCTTCTTTGGAACCCTTTAAAAAAGAATAGATTATCTAATTTGTCAGAGGTGGTTTGCTGTGGTCCAGATTATTTTTCAGTATCTCTTCCATTCCTGCATATAAGATATTCTGTTGACAAATGATAAGGCCAATCTAGCTTCACCATCATAAAAATGAGTTATGGTAGTGTTCACATGAGGAAAACGTATGCAAATTCTAGGCGCTCCGGCCCGTTGATGAGTATTCCTCCTATGCTGTCCTGGAGGTAAGAGAGAGTGTTGCCCCATATTTATTCTGGAAGGCAGAAGCAGCAATAACTTTCCTATTAAAAAAAAAAAAGTATAGACGTCTGTAAGACTAGAAAAGCAATGAATCCAAGCCACACACAACAACATGGATTGTTGCCTAATTACTAAGAAGATGTGAAATGTGGGAGGCGTTGAAAATGAATTAAGAGTGAGGAGACTGTAATGGGGAGCAGCTGAAGACACATCCACTGTCCCGCCTGTCTTTTGAGAAAAGCCCCATCATTGCTCTCCAGTCTTCGTCTTCTCTGTGCCCAGCATTCCAAATTGCATCAGCGTGTGCTTGAATGCCTACTGTGTGCAACATGAGTTTTTTTACTCTCAGCATCCAGTGAAAAAGAGGTTCAGAGTGTTAGATGGAATCATGTGCCAAAAAGAGTTTGGTTTTCACCACTGACTAGTTATAAGACCTTGAGAGTGAATAAGTCAAAGCCTCTCGGGGCTTCGGTTTCCTTATCAGTAGTTTAAATAGATGATATCCAAGGTCCACTCCAGTCCTTGATGTTCTGTAGCACTATAATTTCTTTCTCTCATGTCTACCCTTGTCACATGGCTTAGTTTTGTTTTTGTTTGTTTTTGCTACTGGGTTGCTTTTGTCTTACTCAATTTTTAAAAATTAAGAAGTCGAGAAGAGTTATGAAGCCTGATTCTTTTCTTAAGACAATGTTGTCTAGCTCAGCTCTGTTCCCGAGCATCTGAGAGGTTGGGTCCTGCCCCGTTAGTCACTGTCTGAGTCACTCCTGGGTGTAAGTCCCAGTGTTGTCTGAAAAATTGGTTTTTTTAAACTGCCATTCAAATGAGACAAGGTGTCTCTAGAGATCATTTTGGAAAGTAGTCCCTTAAGTCAGTGAAACACATATCCTGAAAATGATTGTATCTTCTGCAGTTTCAAAGGATCGGACAGAATTCTCTTAGGCTTAGGAAGAGGAATCCGCCGGGGGTGCCAAGTGGCTCCTGCCAGACCCTTGCTTTCCTGGTGAGAGGCAGCAGATCAGAACTGCACTTGGACTCTGCTGAGGGGGGTTGAGAAGCTGGCAGCCTGTAGGCTTTTCATTTGTGATAAATAGAATAATTTTGCTTTCCATTATCGCCTTGGTTAAAGTTACCAGTTTAGTTTTTACTTGCTTGCCTAGTCATGCTGTTTGCACAGCTTCAAGATCTCTTGGAGTTCAAAGACTGATATATTTATTTTTGTCTTTGAATTGTTAAAAATATTATGTTTGTATTTTGATTTACTTTTAAAATTATAAATGTTTTATATAAAAACCCATAGTATGCGTTACAGGAGAAATCTTTTTATTACTCTTAAAATTATAAATGTCTAATATAAAAATCTATACTATGCATTGTAGGAGAAATCTTTTTATTGTATACAGTGCTTATTGTAAAATACTTTAAAAAACCAAGAAAATGAAGAAATAAAAAATTACCCATATTTTCACTATCCAGAGAGAACTGTCCGCTGTTGGTACTTGATGGTTTTTTTTTCTGTACATCACACACACACATTTATTTTTAAAATATGCATCAAAAGGGTTCACATTAAACTGCTTTGAAACTTTTCATCTAATATATGTTAAACTTCATCCACGTGATTAAAAAATCTAATACAACTTTTAAAAAATAGAATTCAATTATAAGTAATACACAGACTCTCCTTATTAAAATGTAGCATTACAGCTAAGGCTAAGTTTCTCTCAGCTCTCTCCCAACTCCCGTGTTCTCCAGAGGTAATACCAGACATTCAGTTGTGTACTCTTCCAGACCTTTTTACTCCATTCACGTATTTGCATATGTATCCATAAAAACGATAACTTTATTTTGTGGGGGGTTTTCTAAACATAAATTGTATTCTGTCATTGTCTCTGTTTTAGTATAATTTTTATTCTATAATGCGGATTATAGCAAAGGGACAGATGTAAAACTACTTAAGAGGTAGTTTGAGGCCAAAATCAGATAGCATTTTAGGTACGAAATTGGGAGTCAGGAACCGTAGTATCGCTCCCTGAGGAGGTCTTCTGTCTGTGTGTCCCTTGGTTACTGCCTGACAGCTGACTCTGTCTGAGTAGGTCCATCTTCCCTCATATCTCAGAATCGAAGCTACTCTAACTTACATCCTTAAGCATTTGATTTTTTTTTTCTGTTTTTGATGTCGAATTAGTTGAAAGGCAAAGGAAAGAATTTTAAAAAATTTAAGAAAAAGATGTGGGCATTTGGCCTGGTACTCTTTTCAGACCCCAGTCTGACCTAGGGAGTACTAATGGATGTTTCAGTTCCCATCCCAGGAAAGAGGTTTCCTCAGACACAGCTTCGAAGCAAGACTGTCCCACGTGACACTCTGTCATGTCGTTCTGTGTTGGCTCTCTCCCGCCTTTCAACACGGAGACACATGGCTCTGAAACTTGCCCAGTGTGACTGCTTTTCAAGCAGAGTGAACTCTGCTGTTCTCTTAATGAGAAGTGCTAGCCCCGCTCCCCACCTCCAACCAGAAAGAGTGCTGCACAGTGTCAGGATTTAAAATGAAACCTTTGTTACAGCCCGTGGGGAAAATGGATCCAATCCAGCTCCAGGCATATCACCGTGCCATTCCAAACCTACCAAGAGTTTTAATGGTTCTGAAACATTTTAGAGAAAGAAGAAAAAAAGAGGGATTTTTTTTTTGGTGATGGTGGTGGTTGTGTATGGGGGGGTATTTTTTTTGCAGGGGATGGAGCACTTAAAATGGCATATGGGGATGGGCAACAAATGCATGGTATGTTTTGTGCCAATGAAAATGAAGCAAAGGGAACTGGAATATAAACTGTAATTGACCCATAGCTGTGGCATGATTTCTGGATACCAGAAGGTCAGTAATAAGAGTTTTCATCCAGGGGCAAGGAATGAAGATTACCAAGATGCCAGAAAGCTCTGGAGTTTGCTAACCTGGGGAGGGTTCTAAGTGGGGAAAGGGTCAGATTTGGGTTAAACTAGAAGTACCTTTCTCTAGGACTTGAAACTGTTTTTGTCTTTTTGAGAAGGATTCCCTTTCCTGTGGCTTTTCAGAAGCTGTGTATTAATCCAGCCTGAAGCTCTTCCTTACCCCATCAGCCTGTGCACTAGAAGCAGTTTGTTTGTTTTTTTGATGGGGGAGGGCTTGAGGATGGATAAAAGATACTTTGCTGACCGTGAATTGGTCAGCATGGCCCTGGGGCCCAGTGTGCCTGGTTTCTCTCTATAGCACCAAGTTTGAATTTGCTTTTTATTCCTGAGGACTTCAGCTGTGGTTTGTTGCTATTGCCAGATGAGCTCCAGGCATGCACCACTGTTTGGAATCCAGTGGCCACATTTGGCAAGCAGTGCTTTGAATGACCTCTCTTTAGGAGCCCTAGGTCACTGGCTGGATTTCTACCTCCCTACATTACAGGCTCTTCCTGTATTGGGAGTGGCAGTTGGCCAGGGCATTATATTTCCACTGGCCTGAGAACATACAGACCTCGATGAGCAGAGTCTTGTGAGAGCAAGGAGGGCAGCAACACAGGAAAGACTGAAACAGATCATTGGGGTCCTAGGTCTGAGGATACTTCAAGGGGAAATTTGGGATCCTTAGGTAGAGCAATTAGTGTGATAGTGCCTAACAAGATGGCGAGAGAAGTCTTTCTGGTTTCTCTAAGTAAAACCTTGAGTGAAGCTCCTTAGATTCATGAACCAGAGAATTTGGGAAATATGTAGGTCTTAGAGCCTAAAGGATATTTGTTTGCTGTTTAGAAAAACTGATTGTTGCAGAGAGAAACTTTGATTTCATTTCTGCTCAAATTCAGTTATTGCCAGGGGTTAGGAAATAGCATACCAAAGTATAATAACTCATGGCGATTTATCCAAAATTGAATTGATTCCATCTCCAAACCCTGAGCAATTCTGTCTCTTAAATTTGTCTACAACATTAGAATAGCAAGAAGGTTTGTGTAAGTAGCAAATAGACATCGTAGGCATTAGTCGTCTGCTTTGAGAGAGAGAGAGAGATGGAGAAAGAAAGAGAGAGAGGTGGTGGGAGGGAAGGAGGAAGAGGAGAGAGAAAGGGCGTATGTGTGTGTAAATGCTCTTGGGATGTCCCTCACTGATGGACTGGATGTATTTGTAGGATGGAGACATTCCCTGCAGTGGCTGAGAAGGTTCTCAAGGAGTTCCAGGTATTGCTGCAGCATAGTCCCTCTCCTATTGGAAGTACTCGCATGCTGCAGCTTATGACCATCAACATGTTTGCTGTACACAACTCCCAGTTGAAAGGTAAGGCATGTCCAATTTCTTTATGTAGACAGGTAAAGATTAATCTGGCTTCTTTTCCATGCTACCATACCACTACACCTGCCCCTAACACACATGCACACCCACCCACGCACGCCCTTCCCCACCATCGCCTCTCATATACTAATTTTACTCCCTAAAATCTGTATGACTGTCTAGTGCTTGGGTGGGATGAAAGGAGGGAATCATGGGTATAGAGCTTAATTTGCAAACCCAGAGATGCTGTTGCACATCTGGCCATGCTAAAGGCAGCAGCAAGGCCTCTTGGAGTCTGCAGACCCAGAGCCTCTCCCAAGGGAGAGGCATTGCTGAAATGTTTCATTGCAGAGACCATACGCTTGGCAGGAATTGGGAATAGCTGTTTCTGGACTCATGTACCCTGTTTGTTCAGTATGGAAAAGTCTAGTTCCCTGCGGGATATCCCTTGTGGGAGCCTGCCAGGGAGTAAGAACAGAGAATTGATGAGCTTTGGTAACTCAAATTGGAAGCACAAAAATCACCAGGCCCAGAGTTTGGCTAACATACTGGTGTGCATTCTGAAATGCTTTTTTGAACACTGGGTTTTTTTGAGGTGGGGAGTGTGGTGTGAGATTGGGGAATGCAGATTGGCAGGGTTTTTTAATGTTCTTTACAACCAGGTCATAGCCAAAGGATGTTACCAGGATCTCTTCCCCCCCCTTCCCACCACTTAGGTAAGGATATGTGCTTTGACTTGATGGAAATATGTAGCATAGGGATGACATTATTTTGTGTGTTTGTTTGCATGAGAGATTTGGTCCATACTGCCAAAGAATTGTTTTAGAGCATTGACAGAGTAAAGTTTGGTCTCAGGGCTGAAAGGTTAGTGTCTGAAATGCCAAGAAGTGGGAATTGCCCCATGGAGACTCCTGGCGTTTCTGGACAGAATGTCACTAGTTCTCTTATTGCGCCTTTTTTTTTTTTTTTTTTTTTGGTAGTTTCTTTCACTCTGAAATTGACTTATTTCCCTCCCCACTGATACTTGGGGGTTCTGCATCAGCTTGCTGGTGCTGGGGGGAGTTATTTCTCCCCTAATAAGTAGGTATGCCACGGTTTCCCTAGGCTCTGTGCTTATCTGCTTGGGTTTTCAGTCACATCTGAATCATAGAGGACTTTCTCCTCTCAAAATTCCCTGCTCTAGCATTTAAAATTCCCAGCAGAAAGCAAGATGCAGAGGCTGCGGTGCCATTTTGAACTTGGCTAATTATTCCTGAGAACAGCTCTGAGGAAGTATGCCATCCTTGGAGACAGTGGTGGTTTCCAGGAAAGAGGAAATAAAATTTGTAAGTGCTGTCCGGGTGAGACCGTGAAGTCCAGAGGGGCAGGAGATTGATTCCTTCTTCTTTACTCTCCTGGTTCTGCTATGAAGTGGGAAGCTCACTGGACTCAGGAAATGGGGCTTCCTGAGATGCCCTCCTCTTCATTTTCCTGCCTTCCTCTAACCTCCATCCGCAGAGTTCAGTCAGCTGCCTGTCACAGAGCTGCAGCCTCTGCCAAGGTGTTTTTCTAGCATCAGGCGACCTGTAATCTTGGGAGGTGTGACTGTAAAGGACATGCAGCTCTTGCTTGTGAAGCATCTGTTGTCAGGAGCTTCTGCTCCATGAAAAGGAATACACTGTGGCCTTTCACAGGCCACCCGTGAGTCCTTTTCTTGTAGCTGTTGTTTAGTGAAGGTTAAAAAATACAGATGAAAGGAAGGTGAGATGGAAAGACCAGAGAAAGAGGGAAATAGGTGGTTTCCCCATTGGAGGCCAGGGTACTTGTTTTAAAAGGACTCTTTTCTGTGGTTGGTTATATGTGGACCTGCTAGCCAGGAAGGGGATGTCAGAGCCTGTGCATGAGAGCCCACTACTCATTTCTGGCCTTGTCCTGATGCTCACCTCCGGGAGGCAACTGGGGCGGAGAGAAGGATGATACGAGGTGGTCAGAAGCTCCAAGGGTGTTTCAGGGAAAAACAGCCTGGGCCACAGGATATAACATTCAACTAGGACAGAGAGCTCTGTGGACGTGTTGCCAAGTACCCGGTGTGCAGCTGAGGCGGCTGTCCAGACCCCACTGTGTGGGCTGCCATTGGGAGAGGAGTGAGCAGAGCACTCAGCGGGACTGGTTGGTGGGAAGATGCACTTTTCCAATTCCCAGCATATGAGTCATCTTCTCTGGGGCCCTGTGCTGTGCTTGTATGGACAGTGGCAAGAAGGGGGTGTTGTGGCTGAGTAGCAGCATCTGTGCCGGGGGTGGAGAGGGAAGGGGGTTGGGGAGAGGGTAAAGGTTTAAATCCTTCACTAATCGGCAGCAGTTTGAATCACATTTTTATGAGTAAGGAAGTGATAAATCAGCCCTTAGTGTTCAGCCCCCAAGTCCTGTCCACCAATGCCCTTCTAAAGTCTTCTCTCCAGGCCACTCTGCTTGCTGTCAGAGTCGCCAGCCACCCAGCTGCGGGACCCAGGCTGTCTGAAACCAGGAAGCAAGGGCCTGATGTTGCCTGGCCCTCCCAGGTGCTTGGGGTCTGTGGTGATTTGGCAGTCACTGCAAGTTACAGAACATCTGGGCCATCATTTTTCTTTCCATTCTTCTTGAACATGTCCTTCTGGGTGGGTGTTTGTGTATATCAGTTCCTGGACTCTGTGGAGAAGGAATGTTCCAGCCTGAAGCAGAAGTGATCTGCGGGCCCCCAAGGCAATTAAGGTCCTCTTAATCTGTGTCCCTTAATCTGGGCTTCCTGTTGTAGATGTGGACCTAAGGAGTATGATTTGAAGAGCAACAGGGACGTCTTACTAAAAAGTATGTCCTTCATGATACTGCTAATTAATTTTTCTATGTGTTCTCAGTGTTTCTCTTGTATTACCTGTCCTTTTTTCTTTTTTTTTTAATATTTTATTTATTTATTTTTAGAGAGAGGGGAAGGGAGGGAGAAACATCCATGTGTGGTTGCCTCTCATGTGGCCCCAGCTGGGGACCCGGCCCACAACCCAGGCATGTACCTTGACTGGGAATCGAACCTGCGACACTTCGGTTCACAGCCCTCACTCAATCCACTGAGCGCTACCAGCCAGGGCCAGCCTGTCCTTTTTTCAAAGTACCTGTAGTCCAGGGGTAGAAATGATAATAACACTTTAGTGTGATTGCTTTTTATATATACTTTCCTTGTGGTCAGTAGAGACCAAAAACTGTTGAAAAGCTTTGGACACCTCACAAGACAAAATAGAGGAGAAAACTCAGACAGTGGTGAGAGAAAGGCATCCTTCCCTGTTTCCTGGGTTATAGTTTTTACTGGAGCTCAGGGAGGCAGAGGTTGTGAGGTCAGATTTGCCCCCCTGTCCATAGGGGAAAATGAGTTGAGTTATGCCACATCATTTCACCAACTGAACTTTCAGATCTTAACACTCATGGGTTCAGGGCTATTGGTGGGGAGGCCGTTATCTTCTGCTCTAATGAGTGCTATGCAAAAACCCTTCATCAGTGGGACTACAGAGAGTCTGGAATCCTAGTACTCTGTAGTGAAGTGTTTGGGGACAGATAAATTTGAGGGATGTTTGGGGTCCCTTCGCATAGTACCTGAAACTTATTAGGCACTCAGTAATTATTGAAAGTACGGATGAAGAAGGCAAGCCAGCTCTTACTGAACAGTGTGTTCCTTACCTGGCTTGTGTCCAAAATTGTCTTTTGGCGAGTGGTACGTGGTGGTGGTAGGTGGTTCCCAGACTGATGTCACCACTGGTAATCGCTCTGTGACATTCCTGAGCCTGAAGGGAGAAGCAGGGCCTTCTCCACGTGCCTCAGTGTTTAATACTGCAGTAGCCATCTGATTGGCTGATGTGATTCTGGAGGGTGAACCATTGATTTAAACCACAAGCACTCTGAGAATTTTAATTTTTTAAAAATTCTGTAATTTAAGGAAATAAAACTCGAGTTTCTCGAAGAGGAGTAATTGAAGCAACATTTGTGGTAGGGCATCACTGAAACCCCATTGCATCTCCCATCTGTGCCCAATTTGCTCCGATCTGGCCTTTTTTCTCTCTCTCTTCCTTTCTCTCTCTCTCTTTTTAAAAAATATGTTTTATAATTCCTGGAATCAAAACCATTTCAGGCACACACTGTTTTATTTTACTGTATTATTGGATTATACTTCCTATAAATCATTGGATGTTATTCATTGGCCACCACTGGAATAACTTCCCTTGTCTGTGCCCTGGGCCCCTCTTTTTCCTCCTCTACCAGTTTGTGGAGTTTGTAGAGTGGCCTCCATTTCAGCCTTGCAGAAAAGCCCGGGTGGCAGCAAGAGGGCACCCAAGAGACACCTCTTTTGTGTGCCATTGGTGCTTTCTGCCTTTAGGGAACATTTAGGGGTTGGGATTGAGGCAAGGCTGAATGAACTGGCATTCCTTTCATCATCAATTATGCTTGCTTTTATGGTTTGTTAGTAATCTGGAATTGCAGGAGGTAGAGTGCCACATGTGCTTCTCCAGAAAGAGAGAATCACAGCTGTCTATGGCACTGATAGAGCTTAACTTAGATGTGCGGGATACTTGAGATGGGGATCTCACACCTTCATGACATTGTTGTGTATAGAGGTTGACTCTAATTGGGAAGTTCAATTCACAGCCAAAATTTCTTTGTCTTTAGCATGCATCCACCTTAGAGACCTTCAATAAAGCAATTGGCTCCCTTGTGGCCATTCACTTCTGTCTGAGTCTCTTACCTAAGTAGAATGTATGAAGTGCCTAATCTTCTGCTTGTCAGAACAGTTGTACAGGAAATCCACCTTTCATAAGGGGTTAAGCCTGAGTTTAGCGGTATACACTGCCCTCTCATTCCTCCTATATATCTGGTGGTAGAAGCCCTTGGGCTTTTTCTCCTTAGGGATCCACGGGTAGATATCTACAGGTAATCAGCACTGCCTGACCTTCATTTTCAGGACTGCTCAGTTTAGAGTAAATTAACAGAAAAAGAGCTAGCCTGGCCAACAAATTTTGTGAGAAATGGATTGAAAGGTCAGGAGAGGCTAGGCTTTAGAAGGCAGGTCAGAGGAAGATGCATCCTTCAGCTGTGCCCTCTGTCTCTCTGGGGAAGATATAACTATCAACAGGCTGCTTAGCGTAGACTTCTTCCTTCAGAATTCCCTGGAAAAAAAGTAAAGAAGTAAGTTTGTTGAGAAACCTTCCCAACTCTGACTTTCAGGGTCTTGTTTTCTTCAGATTGAATTTGTTACTTTAGACTGGGAGAGGAGAAGCAGTTACGAGAAGTTAAAGAAAGGAGAAATTCAGTTATACCAATAAAATTAAGCATCTTATCATGTCATTTGAAGAAATGTCTGTTTTTGATGCCCCAAGGTAACATCAAACAGTGGTTTGATGTCATGGCTGCTTTGGTGTGGAACACAGAAATGCAGTATCCCTTCGTTGCCCAGTAGTTAATGTGCTGGGCACCTCATCTCTGTTGCCATTTCATAGCTTCTCAGTGTGTGTGTGTGAGCATGTGTTTTGATATAGGATGGACTCATTCTGAAAAAAGGACAGTATTGGGTAGAATGTTGGCAGCAGGACTCTCAGCTACCTCTTCTGAGCTCTCTTTAAGCTTTTCCTGAGGAGTAGAATTCTAAACATGTAGCTTACGGAGGGCTCAGTCCAAACACGTTCATTGAATACACAGAGGAAGCAGACGTGTTCTGGGCATGGCGGTTGGGGGGAGTAGGTTACGCTTTGCACCCTAACCAACTAAATGCTGGTGTGGGAAAGAATTGTAGCATTCAGAGGTAGAGTTTAATAATGGCAACAGAATAACACTGTGATAATACCTAATGACATTTTATAGTTGATACAAATGAAATCTCATTTGATTTCTCTTATTAGCCCTCTTAGACAGGTAAGACAGATATTTTGTGTCTTACTTTTTATTAATTCTTTTTCATTTTTAAAAATATATTTTATTGATTATGCCATTATACTTGTCCCATTTTCCCCCTTCATTCCCCTCCACCCTGCACACACCCTCCCACCCACACCTCCCCCCTTTAGTTCGTGTCCCTGTGTCATAAGTTCTTTAGCTTCTACATTTCCCACACTACTCTTGCCCTCTCCCTGTCTATTTTCTCCCCACCTTCTATGCTACTTATTCTCTGTACCTTCTCCCCACCCTCTCCTCCCACTCGCCTATTGCTAACCTTCCACGTGATCTCCATTTCTGTGGCTCTGCTCCTGATTTAGATGTCTACTTAGTCTGCTTTTGTTTTAGGTATGGATGTTAATAACTGTGAGTTTGCTGTCCTTTTACTGTTCATATTTTTATCTTCTTTTTCTTAGGTAAGTCCTTTTAACATTTCATATAATAAGGGCTTGGTGATGATGAACTCCTTGAACTTGACCTTATGTGAGAAGCACTTTATCTGCCCTTCCATTCTAAATGAAAGCTTTGCTGGATAGAGTAATTTTGGATGTAGGTCCTTGCCTTTCATGACTTGGAATACTTCTTTCCAGCCCCTTCTTGCCTGTAAGGTCTCTTTTGAGAAATCAGCTGATAGTCTGATGGGAACTCCTTTGTAGGTGACTGTCCCCTTATCTCTTGCTGCTTCTAGAATTCTCTTCTTCATTTTAATCTTGGCTAATGTAACTATGATGTGCCTTGGTGTGTTCCTCCTTGGATCCAACTACTTTAGGATTCTCTGAGCTTCCTGGACTTCCTGGAAGTCGATTTCCTTTGCCAGATTGGGGAAGTTCTCCTTTATTATTTGTTCAAATAAGTTTTCCACTTGTTGCTCTTCCTCTTCCCCTTCTGGTACTCCTATAATTCGGATGTTGGAATGTTTAAAGATGTCCTGGAGATTCTTAAGCCTCTCCTCAATTTTTTGAATTCTTGTTTCTTCATTCTTTTCGTGTTTGGTTCTTTCTTTCTTCCTTCTGGTCTACTCCATTGATTTGAGTCCCAGTTTTCTTCCCATCACTATTGGTTTTTACTTCATTTCACTTATCATCACCTTCATTTTTTCATCTGATTTGCAACCAAAATCAACCAATTCTGTGAGTGTCCTGATCACCAGTGTTTTGAACTGTGCATCTGATAGGTTGGCTATCTCTTGGTTGCTTAGAAGTAATCGGCTCTGGGGCTTTGAGCTTTTCTTCTGTTTGAGTCATATTTGGTCAGGTGGTGCCTGTTACATACAGGTGGCGGAGCCTTAGGTGTTTACCAGGGCGGGGCAACCTGGTCTCTGGGTTGTGACGCTGTCTTTGGTGGTGGGGTCAGAGAGGGAACAAAGGTGCCTGTTCCACACTCTCTTGGATTTGTGTCCCCTCTGCTGCCTCCCACAAGCGCCTAGTTTATCTGCATGCGAATGTGTGTCTGTGGTTGGCCAACGACCCTGGGTGCTCTGCTCATCTCCTCCCCACCTCTGGGGTCTGCAAGCTCCATGCCACCTACGCTCCCCGGCGCCCCCAGGTTTGGCAGCCACTGCCTTTTCCAGCTGCGTTCCCTCTCCCCCTACTGCCCATTCCTCCCCTCTTACTGGTCTGGTTGAATGGTTGTCGGGCTTCCATAGTTCAGTTTTCTGTGTTCTGGTTGTGTTATTGTTTATAAATCTTTGTTGACCTTAATCTTGGTTGTGCGAGGAGGTAAAGCGTTTCTACCTACACCTCCATCATGGCCGGAAGTCCTTTTATGTGTTCTTGAAGCGCCGTCCCTTTCCCAGAGACAGGCCCTCATCAAAAAGAAAGGGTGCTGAACACACTGATCCCCTTTATTACACACGGAGGAGGAAGCTGCAAGTTGAGATCTTCAGGTAAATCTACTGTTTTAGGCCTCCTTGGAGCCAATCCCTGCCTCCAGCACAGTCTGTTTCTGGGGAACAGGTAGGAGGGTCCATTTCCTTGGTGTGGACTCCCACAGAGGATTACATTCTCCAGGCTTCCTCAGGAGATCTTCTCCCTCAGTGTAGGAGACCATTCTGTGTGGCATGGGCCCAGCCCCCAGTGGCACACATTTACTTATTAAAATTTTTTAAATTTATTGATTTGAAAGAATTTTTATTTAGTGGTATAAGAGAGAGAAAGAAAGACATCAATTTGTTGTTCCACTTATTGATGCATTCATTGGTTGTTTCTTGTATGTGCCCTGCCTGAGGATCAAGCCCACAACCTTGGCATGTCCAGATGATACTCTAATCAACTGAGCTACCTGGCCAGGGCTGTGTCTTATTTTATAGTTGATGAAAAACACTTCAGAAAGGTTAAGTAATGTAAATAAGGTTGCACAAGTAGTAAATTAATTATACTCAGGTCTCAAGAGTCCAGCTTTCTGTATTAGAAGACACAAAAACTTCTCTGGACTGAATTGAGGCAGCTTAACAATGCAAGCATCCCCTGCCCCTAAATCCCCTATCTGAGCAGTTGCTGTTCTTTGATGAAGAAAATGATCCTTGAGTCTGATACGAGACTAAAGGGGAACTGAAGTAAAGATGAGGAAGTTGGGAGGAGTCAGAATTCTCCCAAGTTCAAGTGAAGCCACAGGTAATAAGCTGGTAGAACAATATGGTTTGGACAAATCAGGGTTGTCTGGGGTCCATTTACGATTGTCCTGGGTCATGGGTGAGAGGATGTCTCCATCTCACAATGGAAAATGTTTGTTCATGACCAGTTGGTAAAAGAATTGTGTGGTCTTTCTCTTCCTTTGGCCTATGTAGTATCCCTTGAAAAAAGGAGGGGGGAATTTGTTAGGAATATTGTTTCTTATTTTCAACATCTTTTTGTAGTATCCATGCTTTATAAAAGGAGGCTTTCACATGCCATTCATAAGAGTAGACAATGATTCTTTTTTTTGGCCTGGGGGTGAAGGGATGGATATGTCATTGATAAAGGAGTATGAAAGTGTAAAACATTTGAAAGAATGGTAAAGTGAATATATATGTAACCACCACCCAGGGTGAAAGGTGGAGTATTGTCAGTACTTTAGAGGGTCCTTGTGCATTTCATTCTGATTGTCCCGCTCCCTGACCCTTTCAGGTAATTACCATCCTACCTGTGAAATTTATTCCCTTGCTTTAAAAATTTTTTTTTAAATTGAATTTGTTAGGGTGATATTTAAAAAAAATTATACAGGTTTCAGTTGTATAGTTGTATAGTAATATATCATACCCCTGCTTTTCTGTATAGTATTATCATCTGAGATAGAACATAGTTTGGTTTTGTTTGCATGTGAATGGAATCATGCTAATCATATTATTTATATCCTTCTTTTTGGCTTATTTTGGCCCACATAGTGTTTGACTTCTGTTTATATTCATGTGTGAAGCATTCATTTTCATTGCTACAGTACTACATTTTATTCATTTATTACAGTTTATCTGTTCTTTTTATGGATGTATGTGTTTTCTCTTTGGGGATATTATGACCACTGAGTTAATTGACAGTTATTGTAATTCTTGGTATATTTGGATTTATGTACTGTACCACTGAATTTTTAAAGTCAATTTCATTGAGGTAAAGTTTATATACAATAAAATGTACCCATTTTAATGGTGCATTTCTATGAGTTTGGCTAATTTATATACCTAAGTAACATTGTTTTCCCTGTAATCTAAGTAACCATCATTATAATCAAGATACAGGACATTTCCATCATCCCCAGAACTGCCCGCTGTGCCCATCACAGTTGCTCTCCGTCCCTGCCCTGACCCCAGGAAGCCTAATTTGCAGTCTGCCACTATACACCAGATATGTTTTTTCTAGAGTTTTATATAAATGGAATCATTCCATGTGCGTACTTTTTTGTGCCTGGCTTCTTTTGCTCAACATAATGTTTCTGAGATTTATTTGTGGTGTTCTCTGTTACCAGTATTGCATTTCTTTGTATTACTGTCTAGTATTCTGTTGTATGGGTATACTAGTTTTGTTTATCTAGTTACCTGTTGGTGGAACATTTGGATTGTTTCTAGTGTTGGGCTATCATGAATAAAACTGCCACGAACATTTGTATGAACTTCTTGTGAACATATGTTTTCATCTTGTTTGGGTAAAAATACCTAGGAATGGATTTCCTGGGTCACATGGTAGGTTTTTGTAAGAAACTGCTAAGCTGTTTTTCGAAGTGTTTTGAACCATTTTACCATTTTACATTCCCTCCAGCAGTATCTGAGAATTCCAGTTTTTTTTTGCATTCGTGCCAACATTTGGTATTGTCTGTCTTTTTTACTTTATCTATTCTAGTGGATATGCAGTGCTATTTCATTTTGGTTTTAATTTCTGTTTCCTAGATGACTAAGATGATGAATGACTTTTCATGTACTTACTTGCCATTTGTATATCTTCTTTGGCAAGTGTCTATTCAGATCTTTTGCCCATTTAAAAAATCAAGTCGTTTGTCTTTATTAAGTTTCATATAATTTGGTTGTAAGCCCCTTATCAGATAAATGGTTTGCAAATATTTTTTTCCCCAGCGCTTTTCCATTCTCCTATTCTGTTTCTTTTTTTTTCTCCTGAGTTTTGGGTATTCGCCCCC
>PVKM010000808.1:28555-50486 GCA_004027735.1 Carollia perspicillata | reverse complement strand
TTTTACTCCCCTCCTAAATAATACAGAGACCATGAAACGCTTAAATTCTATTCATTCTCTTCCCATTTTATTCTAATTTATATGCTGCTGTTATCATGTATTATAATTTTTTATTTTAAACTCTGTGAGACAAATTGTTTTTGTTTGTTTTCATTATTATTGTTGTTGTTACTATTTTGCTGGTAAATGTGTATTTAGACTTGCCCTTGTATTTACTACTTTCTTTTCGTTTCCTTTTGCATTTCAGACCCTCCACTGGGATCATTTTCTTCCCGCCTTAATTATAGTCTTTAAAATCTATTTAGTGAAGTTCTGTTGATGACAAACTTTTTCAGTTTTTATGTGTTTGAAAAAGGATTTATTTTTCCTGTTCCTAAAAGATCTTTTATGGGTATTCACGGGTAATAGAACTCTAGGTTACAGTTATTTTCCTTCAGGACATTTAAGATATTTTACTGTCTCTGGGCTTTCACTGTTGTTGATTGAAAGTCAGCTGTCACTATGATTGTTTCTCTTTTTAAAGTCGTCTATCTTTTCTCTCTGAGTGCTTTCCAGGTCTTTTTAAAACCTCTTTGATGTCCTGCAGTTTTAAAGATGTACTTTCTCTTCTCCTCTGTAAGTGATTAGACCTATGTTAAACCTTACTCAGTCTTTAATGTCTTCTAAACTCCTTTCATTTTTCTGACTTTTTTTTGGTGCTACATTCCAGATCACTTTCTTAACTCTGTCTTTCAGTTCACTGAATTTCTCCTTGGCTATATCTAATCTGCTAAATATGCCTCACTGAGTGTGGTATTTTAATTACAAATTTTTATTTCCAGGTGTTTGGGGTTTTTTTTCCCCCTTCAGATCTACTCTTAGTATTTTCTTGTTTCCTGAACATATTTTTGGAAGCTTTTTTTTTAGTTCTTTAAAACATCGAATATGGTCGTTTTAGAGACTATGATGAAGGGATTAGTTTAGGTGAGTTTCTGCTAATCTCTTGTTTCTGCTGGTTGCACGTGTGCCTTCTATAATTTTTCCTGTGTGATAGAAAATTTTTTCTGTAATCTGCTTATTTTCTGTAGGATTTCATTAATGAGAATTCTTAGAGACTTGAGGTAAAAATGAGGAAAGGATTTTTAATTTTGCTGTTGTTCACAGCCTGGTGTGACAGTCTAAAATAATCATTCTAAATTAAAATATCTGCTTGAGGGTTTTTAGACCACCCAGGTAATACGAATCCATACTGCATACCCCTGTGAGGACTAGTGTAAAGTCCATATTTTCAGTGCCGTATTTTTTTCTATTCTAGCCAGACCCAGGGTTTGACATACTGAGATTTCCAGCTGTCTTCCCAAGGGGCTAAGGGTTATTTCTGATTCACCCCTATATGTTGACTGTAGCTCTGTGGGATCCTGGCTTTATGGCACAGATGTTGGGCATCCTCTTATATTGGCCATACCCATGAAGCTTAGAAATTGAAGCTCAAGTTCATCAGGTAGCAAATGTTCCTAGGGTAAAGCCTGGCTACATGCCACACTTAATATCTTGTCTTTATTCAGTCTCTGGTCAAAGGATTTTTTTCCATTTACTAATTCATCAGTGCTTTCTAAAAAGATTTTTAAAATACTTTGAGGGTAATTATTTGGGAGAATAATTCTAGGTACCTAGTCTACCTGCCTTTTTACTGGAGAAAATAGTATGATTCCTTTTCCCTTTTTTACCATCAGACTCTAGTATTCTTTTAGCTCTGCCTGTAAGCAGTGTGACTGGGGCATCTGTATCTAGGGTGGCAAGGGCAGAAAGGCTTCTCTTTCAAAGAATAGCTCCTTTTTCAACTCCTAGTTTTATGGCAGTTGGTGTTACTGGGCTCATATTTTTAGACTTTTCCAAGAGGTTTTCAAAGTATAGACTACTTAGAGGACTAATTGGGTGGGAAGAAAGGAGAGAGAGGCCTGCAGCTGGAATGATAGAAGCCATTTCTTACTAAGAGCGTATGAGCTGGAAATCTGGAAAAGAGTGCTCTCTAGTTTCAGTCACATTACATTACATATCTGGTGAACCCTGTTGGCCCATAAAATCCTTTCCATTAGTCAGGGTGCTCTGTGCTTTTGTTCTTGACTACTGCTGTTCTCAGAGCTGTTTGGTTTGCTTGTATGTCTCAGTTTCCTTTTTAGAAGGCAGATTGTCATTTTTTTTTACTTCTTTAGTCCCTTCTTCAAAGATCAGACTCCCATCTTGAGGCTTATTTCAGAAAATGCCCATGTGATCCCTTGCCCCCAGTGCCAACAGCAGATGCAGCAGTTGACACGCTGCAGGGAATTTCCAGCTGCTGGGCAGGTTTCTGAAATCCAGACACGTGCTGTTCACACTTTGGCTTCTGAAGCAAGGGTCAGCGGTCGAAGGGGGGCCAGGGGCTGGTAGGGGACTGGAGGGAGAAAGATCTTACAATGCCTGCCCAGGGCTTAAGGCTGTGTCAGCTTTCTTCATCCCTTTTCCAGCTGGCGTTGGCAGGGTAGAGTAAATCACTGCAGAGTGAACTCACTGGAGGCTTCTTTGAGGCACACCTGTGACGTCATCCTGTTATCATTGCTTGTTCTGAATAACCTCCTTTTACCTCTCCCCTGAGAGAGGGTGATGCCCAGAACTCATGTCAGGGCAATGAGAAGAGAGAAATGTTTGGTAATCATCATTTTGAGATGCCTGCTAAGGACACAGTTGCAGGCCGTTGACACATTCTTGAAGATTCCACATTGGGAGAGAAAACAGTGTTTGCAAACATTGCCTGAATACCTCTTGCAGATAAAACTGCTTTTAAAACATAAAGAGAAAGTCCGGAAAGACTTGAAACTCCTAAGTAATCTCTTTGTTACCCTTTTCCCCCTGCCCCCACCTCCTAACACACAGACACACAAACACATACATACATGCTCTGTGCAGCCGTGATTCTTTTAAAAGCATCAGATCATGTCACTCTGCTCAGAATCCTCAACTGGCTTCTCATTTCTCTTAGAGTAAAAACTATAGTCTTTACAAGTCCTTTTTATATGGAAACTCCCCCACCTTACCACCCCACACTGCCTTTCTCTGACCTCTTCACTACTTTTTTCCCCCTGGCTTACTACTTTACTTTGCTTCAGGCACACTGGCCTTCCTGCAGGCCTTTTTTGATAAGCCAGGAATTTTCCCATCTTTGGACCTTTGCGTTAGCAGTTTTCTCTACTTGGAATTCCCTGCCTTCAGCTATCTTCAGGGCAAATACCTCATCTCTTTGCTTAAATGTTACCTTCATGAGTCCTACCCTGATGATCCTATTAACACTGCTGCATTCCCACCCTGTACTCTTGATCTCCCCTCTCCTGCCCTACTTTCTTTTTTTCTTTTTTGACACTTATTTTCTAATTACTAGGTCACTTATTTTTTGTGTATATGTTTATTATTTATTTTCCCATGCTACTCTGCAAGAATGTAAGCTCACTGCAGATAGGGATCCTTGACCTATTTTATTTGCTGATGTATTGTGAGCATCTAGAACAGTGTCTAGCGCGCTATAAGTTTTCTATATGTTTTGAATTGTGTTCAAGTCAAGAATTAAGTTTGTCAACAAACCAGCCTGGGCAATGAAGATTGAATGGTAAGGTTAGGGGTATCTGTTACTTTGGTCATTGTTCATAATTTTACTGTCTTTCCTTGTTTTTTGTTGAAGTGACATTTCTGAAAATGTAATATCCAAAAGCATGTTTTGCATCGTGGCATTAAATTAAAATACATTCAGTGTGCCTTGGTATTGAGTGTTAATCCTGGAGCCAGTGTCTTTGGGGCTCTGGAAAAGCAAAATTTTTTTGAGAACAGCATAAATTCTGGGGTTTTTTTTTTCTGGTCTCCTAAATCTTTCACCATTTATTCTCTGTCCTTTCTTCCTGTCCATAAATATTCTTTTATTTCTCCTTCTCTGCTTATTTACCATATTTTTACTGTCACCATACTGGAGTAATTGTCCTGTTTATGAAAACTAAATATTTTTTTGAAAAAGATTTTGCCCTGGCTGTATATCTCAGTTGGTTAGAGCATCGTCTTGATATACCCAGGTTATAGGTTCAGTCCCCAGTCAGGGTATATATAAGAGTTGACCAGGGAATGCTTGGATGGGTGGAGCAGCAGATGGATGTTTCTTTCCCCCACCCTACCCCCTGCACTTCCTCTCTCTAGGAGCAATAAATAAAAAGAAAACTTAAAAAATTATATATCTCATTAAAAAAATATTTACCATTTTGAGTTTTGTTCAGTGTACTAAAAAAATAAGAAAGAAGGAGGAAACACCTGTAAACCAACTTCCCAGCAATGATGTTCCTTCTATATCTGTGTATGAATTTTCAAGTTCTTTTACACAGTTAAAAGGATACTGAAAATGTTCGGTTCGACTGCTTTTACTTATTATATGTATTCAGTTGTAAATTTTTTTGTAAACTTGTTTTTTTTTAAGATTTTATTTTTATTTTTTTTAACTTTTTAAAAATATTTTATTTATTTTTAGAGAGAGGGGAAGGGAAGGAGAAAGAGTGGGAGAGAAACAATGTGTGGTTGCCTCTCATGTGTCCCCTACTGGGGACCTGGCCCACAAGCCAGGCATGTGCCCTGACTGGGAATCAAACCAGCGACCCTTTGCTTCACAGGCCAGTGCTTAATCCACTGAGCTACACCAGCCAGGGCAAGATTTTATTTATTTTTAGAGAGAGAGGAAAGGAAGGAAAGGGGGAGAAACAGCAATGTGTGGTTGCCTCTCATGCACCCCATACTGGGGTCCTGGCCTGTAACCCCTGCATGTGCCCTGACTGGGAATCGAGCTGGAGACCCTTTAGTTTGCAGGCCTACACTCAATCCATTGATCTACACCAGCCAGGGAGTAAACTTGTTTAATGGTTGAATAATGTTTTCATATGAATATTTTACATTTAGTCATTACCTTTTGGGGGGGCATTCCCCCGGCCACTTTTCTAGTATTATAAATAATGCTGTAATTAACATCTTTGCACATAAAACCTTTTTTTGCATTACATGTTGTTTATTAGAACATACTTTTAGAAGCTCAGTTTTAGGGCTAAAGCATTTTTTTCTTAAACCATGTCTTTTTAAAAAAGATTTTATTTATTTATGTTTAGAGGGGAAGGGGAGGAGAGAGGGAGAGAAATACCAGTGTATGGTTGCCTCTCGTGCATCCCCTGGTAGGAACTGGCCTGCAACCCAGGCATGTGCCCTGATTGGGAATTGAACCGCGATCTTTTGGTTTGCAGGCCCGCACTCAATCCACTGAGCTATACCAGCCAGGGCAGGGCTAAAGAATTTGAAGTCTTAAAGCTTTTGATATGTGATGCTGGATTACTTTCTTAAGAAGTTGTGCCATCTTACACTCTTACAGCAGTGTTTGAGAATGCCTAGCTCCCACCTCTTACTAGCATTGAGTGTTTTTTATGTTTTCCAGTCTTTGGCACAATGACTACATTCATATATTTGTTGAATAAATGATAGATGAATACATATATTTTTTAATGGATTTTATTTTTGAGAAGTTTTAGGTTCATAGCAAAATTGAGTGGCAAGTACAGAGTTGCCATATATCTCTTGCCCCAAACACGCACAACCTCCCTGCTATCAATATCCAGAACCAGAGTGGTACATTTGACAGAATTGATGAACCTGTATTGACATATCATCACCACCTAAAGTTCATAGTTTATATTGAATTTGGTGTTGTGAATTCTATGGGTTTTGACAAATAAATATGTAACAACATGTATGCACCACCATAATATCATACAAATAGTTTCATTGCCCTAAAAATCCTCTGTGCTCTGCCTGTTCATTCCTCCCTTGCCCTGACCTCTGGCAATCACTGATCCTTTTACTCTCTCCATAGTTGTGCCTTCTCCAGGATGTCACAGAGTTGGAATCCTGATTGGCTTCTTTCACGTAGAAATATGCATTTAAGATTCCTCCATGTCTTTTCATGGCTTGATAGGTCATTTATTTTTAGTGCTGAATAATGTTTTGCGTCTGAATATATTAGTTTATTCATTAATCTACCAAAGAATATCTTAGCTGCTTCTGAGTTTTTACAATTATGCATAAAGCTGCTATAAATCTCTATACACAGGCTTTTGTGTAGACATGAGTTTTTAACTTATTTGAGTAAATAACAAGGATTGTGACTGCCAGATCATATGGTAAGGCTATGTTTAATTTTGTAAGAAACTGCCAAACTGTCTTCCAGCCTATCTTGTTTTAAATTTTATTTCTTTGAATATTGATCAGCATGAACAGTTTTTTCCTATGTTTTATTAACCATTTATAGTTCTTGGTAGTCTTGTCCACTGCTCATTTTTCTATCCACCTTAGTATATTTCGTATCAATTTATTTGAGCTTTATAGATAGTAAATATAGTCTTTTCTGTATTCATTGATAATCTTCTTAATTGTATTTGATTTTAATTATGTTCATGTTTTTTATACAGAAAAGTTTTTAAATAGTTAAAAATGTCATCCTTTTCCTTTTTGATTTATTCCATTGCTCTTAAGTTTGAAAAGGTCTTTCCACTGGAGAAATTTTTAACCAGCTCTGCATAAATATCTTCTTTCCCATGAGCTGGAGGGAATTCCAACACCATTCGTTACGTAAGACTTGTGAGGAACTACTCCTACAGGCTTAATTAATGCAGCAACCTGTTGTGAGAGTCCATCTTTTATATCAGATATAAAAGTTCCCAACCAACAGATCAGTCAGCCCATTTTTGTGCATTACATTGAGCGAGGTAAGGTCGGGGTCATCATGAACTCCATTATCAGGGTCAGACCTGCCACCTCATCTAACTGCAGGTGAAAACTTGCCAGCTGGGAATCGTGCACGGTTGGAAAGCTAGCATGGGTTTGTAGATGAGTGGTCCAGTTGTCCTGCTGTTTCAGGGAGGAAAGAGCATGGTTGCCTTTTGTGGCTATCCTACTTTTCACTAATGAATGAACTATCCGTGCATAACAGAATGTTACTGAGAAAGTACATTATTTTGGAGTAAAAGCTCTTGGAGTAAACCATCTATTGAGCTGATAGCCAGGGAGTAAGGTGGTGTCTGTGGAGGGCCTATGAGCCAGTAGTGCATGGGACCATACTCAACCACAGATACTTGAAGATTATATTTATTTTTTAGAGAGTGGGGAAGGGAGGGAGAAAGAGGGAGAGAAACATCTATGTGTGAGACAGAAACGTTGATGCCCCCAACTGGGGACCTGGCCCACAACCCAGGCATGTGCCCTGACTTGGAATCGAACTGGCACCCTTTCGGTTTGTAGGACAGTGCTCAACCCACTGAGCCACACCAGCCAGGGCTCAGCCAGAGACTTTTGGATACAGGTATTTCCCATAATTTCTGATGGCCCTCATTGATTAGTCCAGGCTTTGGAAACACAGTGGAAAATGTACTAAGGGCAGCATTCCTACTGTGTGAGTCAGTGCACCTGACTATCTTGGACTCGGGGATGTGCTGGAGGCCAGAATATAAGATATCTCTGAAATCTTTCGCTTTAAGGAACTCAGAGAGCAATATAGGGATGAAACAAATGTATGCTGCCTAGTATGGGGAGTCAAGTCATGATGTTTCTGTTTTTCTAAGTGATTGACTCTTGGGATGGGATTTCATGCCAAAAATGTGGTCTTCCCTTTCTCTGCAGGCCCTGAGGTCCTATAGTTACGAACTTTACAATTGATCACACTTTTGTAAAATAGAACATATTCTACATACATTCATAAAAAGACTGATAAAAAGACTGATAGATATTGATCAAAACAATCATGATTCCCTAGGGTTGTGGAATTATTGTGGCGTTTTAAATTTTCTTCTTTTGTTTTCTCTGTATTTTTGTGATTTTTTTATAACGATCACAATATTTTTGTAATAAGAAATGTGTTTTTAGGAATCATAATGACAAAAAATATATTTGAAATTAGGTAAAACTAGGTCCTAATTCTGTTTCGGTTATTTGCTGTAGCATACAAATTACAAAGCACATCTTAATCTGTTTCTACATCTAGTGTCTTGTGCATAAAAGATATTTAATAAATAAATGTTGAATTAAACTTTCTCACCATAGTGTATTAGCCACCGATTACCATTATTTTTCTTTCCTTAAGGGAAGATTCTATTTCCTCTCTTGAACTTGAATTTCAAACCAAGTTTAGTTCTGAGAGTTTACCAACTGTTTTGTTTTCTTTTGACATTACTGATTCTTCTAATTATCTTCTTTCATTCCAGAAGAACCAACAACCTGATAGACTATTGAAGAATATTCAGCTATTCTAAAAAATGCCATTATTTTAGCTTCATAAAATACATAGATCCCTGAACTGTGATATTTTTATCAAAGCTTTAATAGTGTTCAAGGCTGACTTCAAAATTAGGTACTAATAATGATTGATTAACTCATCAGGATTTGGGATTGTATAAAACGAGTTTAGATATATAAGAAACAAACTGTTAATTTCTTTAAAAATGAATGTCTTCATTGCAGCTAAGTAATTGTGCTCAGTAAAATGTTCGTGTGTTTTTAAAACATTCTTTTAAGGCTGCCTTTTGTAAGCTCCATGATGATAAAGCCATCAGAACGCCTTTGAGATGGTAATGCAACAGTAGATCACTTTGAGAAACCAGAATTAAGATCTTAGACATACTGCCCTGACTGGTGTAGCTCTGTGGGTGGGTGTCGACCTGCAGTCCGAAAGGTTGCAGGTTTGATTCCCTGTCAGGGCATATGCCTAGATGGTGGCCAGCATGCGAGAGGCAACCGATCAGTGTTTCTCTCCCTCTCTTTCTCCCTCCCATTCCCTCCCTCTAAAAATAAATAAGTAAAATCTTAAAATCTTAGACATACTTTCCCCATTTTATTTTAAGCCCCAAACTGTGGTGCCCTCTTTATTCCTCTGAAGCAATAGGAAGGCAAACTTATAAAGAAGTTTCTATTAACTAATGATCTTCAGCCCATGGATAGTCCTTTCCAAGGGAGATTGGGACAGCTCATGAGCCATTATGGTACCTGCTGTCCAAGTTTCACCCTTGCTTGAGGTCCTTAAAGGCAAAGAAAGTTCTTTTGGGAAGTGGTGGAAAGGCTTCCACATGTGTGTGCTATTTCTTTAAAAGAAAGTGTAGCGGAAGTGATGCTGTAGGGAACATCTGCACTTGGGGCTGCGTGGAGAGAGCGAGATGCGCTGCAGCTGGTGTAAGGCCCTGGCAGGCTGAGGCGCTGCTGTCTATTGGGGTTTACTTCTGTCTACATTGAAACATGGCCTGGGAGGGGGTTGGTGGCCTGCTGCCAGCCTCAGTTAGCCTGCCCTTCTCTTTCCTCTTTCCTCCTCAACACCCCCCGCCCCAACAATTCCCCTCCCTCATGCTTTAAAGTCACATTTCCAGGCCAGACGTAGAATTAATCTCTGGGCACTTCACATTGCTGGCAGCTGAAAGCAGGATGTGGGATCTTTTTTTTTTCCTTCTCTCTCTGCGTCTTGGCTGACTTTTTTACCTCTCGAAGAATTTGGAAGGCCGTGAGATCCCCCCCGCCCCAAGTACTGTGGAGTTTTTCAGCACACTGATCACCCTGCTGCGGCTTCACCCTAATAGACTTCATATGTTGATGCAGTTGACATCAGTATCAAACTATTTTACATGTGATCTGGTGTATTTCCTGAGGAAATCTGCAAGATATTTATTAAGAACTAATAAAATAAACCTCTCCATGAGTTTTTAGGTAGTTTTCAATTTTTCATGTCTCTCTCGTTTCCTCTTATCAATGAGTTGCTATTTTCTCTCTTTACTCTGACCATCACAAAAGGAAACAAAAATAAATGTTTTAAACTGTTCCTGAAGGGACAGAGAGAGAATAGTTCTGCCATGATGTATCAGCCGGGGCTGTATTTTTAGTGCAGCATTGTAGAAACTAAAAATATCCTGTTATAGTGGATCCTTTTTATAGGTCTGTGTGTGTGTGTGTGTGTGTGTGTGTGTGTGTGTGTGTGTGTGTGTGTGTGTTTATAACGTTGTACGCACAAATGCCTTTGTGCATCGGCAGCCGCTCTTCCCATTACAGCTGGACTCCATTAGTCCTTGAAAATTAATGTAATCCCAGTTAAGAAAAAAATTAATTACTCTACCAGAGCTGCATTTTATCCAAAGCTAGTGTTAGCTCCCTAGCTGGCAGCTTAGTTTTAGAGGCTCCAGGGGCCCATGGAATTGTGGCTTTGGTATCACAGCATTTGCTGCTGTGTTTTTCCCGTTGAGAGCATTCCTCAGTTCTTTAGGGCTAAACATGTGGCATGCAGAGAGCAACTGCAGACCTCGCCACCTCAGTGAAATGCCATGTCCCAGTCCAGTCATCCCCAAAAGGGATGTCTGCCACAGGTTTAACTCACCTGCCATAGCAGGGTTTCTTATCAAGGTTCTTTAAAAAAGAGATTCTTTGGCAGTGGTGCTCTCTGGAGGAGAAGTACCGTTTATCAAAGTCCAAGAGATTCATGGGATTTGCCTAGGAGGGTTTTTCATGGACAATGAAGAATGACAGTCATGTTTTCTTCTTACTTTTTGTCTAAGGTTGGACTAGTTTGTTTAATACACATCTTTTATTATAAATGAGTGTGTCAGAGTTGACTGCTGGTTCCTAGTCAGACTTCTCAGCACCAGTCCTAGATGAGGAGCTGACTGGCTCAGCATGTGAGTAACGTTTCCAGCTTTGTAATCAGTGTTCTGGGATGAGGTACAGGGCACAGCCCAGAGGTTGTCGCAGTCAGCCTGGCCTCCATGATACATCTCTTGTGCAATTGCCTGCATTTGTTGTTGTTGTTTTATTTGTTTTTCCTCTTCGGGGGCTTGGATTGGATGGAAGAATAGAGTAGGATGGGTAGGGAGGGTGGCTGTTTGTTTTCTCACTGGTCAGACTCTCCCAGCTCTCTGCTGAGAGTACGCGGCCTGGATCCATCAGTCTTGGACCGCAGTTCTCTTTTTCTGCTGAGCTGGGGCGTGGGCAGCAAAGGTCTGTGTAACTCGTGACAGGCTTCTCAAAATGCCATGATGGCATGGATCCTCACAGTGATGTTTAGAACAAAAACAGAGTTAGTGCCCTTTTGTTTCTTTTTGGGCATGGGCTCTGAGGTCTGTGCACCTCATGTTCTCTCCCGCTGGTGACTCTTGGTCCTCCCTGCCTGCCCCCATCCCCAGGCCCCCTCCCTGTCATCCCCTAGCTGACAACTGTTTGAGCCCTCGGCTTCCTGTACTTGATCCCCAGGCAGTGTAGTTCAGTAAAAGTAGTAATTAGGCCTTTTACAAATTTATTTTATTAGTGAAGAGAGTTGGTAAGTAATGGGCTGTAATTCTAACACAGCCAGTTTGGAGATTAATAAAAAATTTAAAAAGAGCAGTTTTTACCAGAGGCAGTGGGCCTGTTATTTTGAGTTCTCAGCTGAGCTGAAGAAATCAGAGCAGCGTGGGACCCATGGTGGACTGTGCTGCTGGGAGGATACAGAGCCACGTTCCTTGTTGTTACAGTCTGTGCAGTGCCCGTCCTTGAGGGTGTTTTACGCTGGCATTGGAAAAAAGGAAACCTTGTTTTCCAAGAACTCTGCTCTCTCTCAGCTTGATAAGCATTTAAAAATAAAAGCTGCACAATTGAAATTGGCAGTGCATCTTCATTCTTTTGTCTCTCTGTTTATTTTTTTCCCTCATCCCTCAACATGTGTGCTACAGCCCATGGTTATTACACCCTCAAGAATGATGGCCTGGAACTCAGCAAACTCGCACCAAGGTCTGCCCGCCCTCCCCTGTTTGAATCAAGCTGGCTGCAGCATCAGGGCCTAGCACTGAGAGAGGCCCGGTGGATCAGCCGCAGCAGCTCCATCCGTGGCTCATTTCCCTTTTCCAAGCTGCTGCCTGGAATTTTTAGCATCTCCAGAATCCTGATTGTCAACTCGATCTTTCTTGTTAGTTTTTGCAGTTTAACTTAATTGATTTGTTTACCTCGCCATTGGAGGAGCTCAAAAAGAAAGTGCTTTGGCAGTAATCAGGAGTAGTCCTGGCTTTTTCAAAAGATTCTTCTGAGCTAAATTTTATAATACTGACCCAAGGAAGAGAAAGGCTATTATAGTTTAGGCTAGGGTGAAGATAAGTCCTGGTTTGCCTAGGAATAGACCCTGTTTTTGAGTTATTAATAGCATACACCTTCTCTGTTACAAGTCAGTATTACAGTTTAGGAGATCAATTTTAGCATCACCCTAGGGTAGATGAGTTGATCAGAAAAAAGAACAAAAAACCCTCACTTATTACAGCATGTTAATTTTTTATTCAGAAATTGGCTTTGTAAGTCAGTGCCAAACCCTGCCCCGATTGTTAAATCCAGATTCCACTGGAGTTGTGCATCTGTGACCTGAGAAAGAATTGCTGTATCTCTGGTTCTATGAATGAAGATTGGCCCTCCTGCTTGGTTAGGTCTGGATAAAGCCAACTTTGAAACACCATCACTTGTTTTAGCATTTCTGGTATCATCGCTTAGTTGGTTGAGTCAGAACCTGAAGTTTGTTTTTGGTTGGGGTGTGGTTTCAGGTTTGTAGACTTCCCAGTTGATGTCTGTTAAGGGTTGGTGCCTGATGTAACTGAATAGGGTGTTACTTCAGGTTAGTAGTCCTTGTTTTTGCTTGGCTGGTTCGACTGAACCTGGTATTACTGTTTCCCAAAGAATATTTTTGGTTTGAAAACTGAAGGTCAGCAGTTCGCAAGTGCTGAACTTAAAGCCAACTCTGTGGTTTGTCTTGTGCCACTGGGCCAGCAGCACTGCATCCCTGATCGATTGATCTGCAACAATATGAGACCACGAACGGCAACTGCCAGACAAAACTCCATCTCACCCCATTTCCCTGTCCAACCTGTCCCTCTGCCCAGATCCCCTTTCTTTTTCCTTGTATGTCTGTCTCACTCTTGGTTATGTATTTCACTTTTTTGGGTCTATCTTTTTCCATCTCCCTGTCTCTTTCCATAACAGTTTTTAATAATGTTTTAGTTAGTTCCAGCCTTTTCCCTGAATGGATCCCATTGGAAAATGCATTTGAAAGGAAACAGTTATACACTTCCCTTCCTTTGAAACTCTGTTGGCACCTTTTCCAGTGCAGTAAACCATACAACATGTATTTTCAAAGTTTCCAAACACAGACATGCTGGCGTTAAATTTATGAAAAAATATTTTATTCAGCTGTATGGTAACTGTGACACTCAGAGATGCTGATCAGATTTGAAATTGGTGCTGACTTTTGGAACTCCAACATTTTCAGATCTCTTCAGGAAATATAGCCACATTAGGGAATCTACAGTGTGTTGTGCCTTAGCTTTTGACTGCAGGTTGAGCAGGAGGAGTTGGGGCAAGAGATGTAGATGTGGGGATCCCCTCAGCCACACCCAGAAAAAAAACAGGGAAAGTCAATGAGTCATTGAAGAATATTGCATAACTGTGTTGGGCACAGGAGCAGAAGGTAAATTCCTTCTATTCACAGAAGGTAAATTCTTTTCTGTTTACTCCAGCCAAGGATTGGAGGTCACATAATACCTGTTTGTGTAGTATATTATTTCCTTCATGATGCCATGGCTAAGAAAAGTTTGTGTTTGAAGCAGTGATGGATGTTGTGAATGTCTATAACTGATTACCTCACTCCTCCCTTTTTATACTTATGGCGCGATGCAAAAAAAAAAAAAGACAATTATGTTAGAATCAGTTTTATTTGAAAGTCTGTGGGTTTGACTGAGGTTTGAATTTGCTCAATTAGTTCAGTGATTCTTCTCAAGGATCCCAGCTGTTTATTCAGAAGATCCTTGGGAAATCTCTTGAAAGAAGCATTTTAGAAGGGGTTTCTTCCAAATGGCTCAAGCAGCTGACCTCTGTCTTGGCTCACTTAGGATTATATACTACGCCATTTCAGCTTTTCTTTGCCAACCAGCCTAGCAGTGAGTGGGCCTGTTTCAGGGCATTCGAAGAGACTCTGCCTGTTGTCTAGGACAGAAGCTGTTGAAGACAAACCCAACAAAAACTGAGCATCCTGTAGGCCAAACGTCCTACTCAATTCAGTGAACAAGGGTTTGTTAAGCATGTGTTGGATGTCTCATTCTTAGCTTTTTGGGTAGAACTTGCCTTTGTCAGTTGCAGACTTTCTACAAATGCATTCAGCGATCATCACTGTATCCTTCTCTGTTCTCCCCTTCCTCACTGCCTGTTTCTTCCGTTTTCTCTTTTCTCATCCAGCATCCTAAATATTAGCACTTAATAAAAATATTACCTTGGCCTTCTTCTCTTCAGTTTTCCCCATTGGTGTATTGTAAAATCTCATGGTTTTTGTTGTCGCCTCTCTGTGGATGGCTCCTAGACTTCTTTACTGCTCAGATCTTTTTCCCGAGGTTTAGTTCACATTTCTAACTTCTTTTGGACATTTCACCTGGAATCTCAAGCTTACTAAAACTTGACTCATTGCAAAGCCGGTTCCCCAGGAAGCAAACTCTTAAGATGGAGATTTTACCCCACAGGAAATTAGCTGGGAGTGCTCTCAAGGTCACACTACCTGAGGGGGTGTGAAGGTAGCAGGATATGGCAGAGGGAGAAGTTAAACAGCACTGCAACTTTAACAGAGGCTCTAGCCAGTTCTGTGCGGAGCTATGGAGCTGCACTAACTCTTCAGAATAGTCCCAAATTGGGTCAAACGGGCTGAATCTTCTTTATACTTCCTCCTGCCCTCCATTAGCCAGTGAGGGGGTGTGACTTATCCCTGGGAATGGGCAGTGACATGCAGGAGGTGCTTTTCCTCAGCTGAAAGTCTAGGAAGGCGTCGGCCCAGACTGCTGCTGCCAGCACTCTCAGCTGTTGGGAGGATGAGCGCTGTAGTCGCGGAGGGGATCTGACTGGCGCACCGCATCATCTGCGCCCTGCCAACCTTTCTGTTATGGGTACCAGTGTCCTCCATATACCTCGGCCGTCTTGGCCTCACTGCTTTTATTTTTAAGTTGAGGTATAATTTACGTAAAACAATAATGCCCACATTTTCAAATGTTCACTTTGATGAGTTTTGACAAATGCCGACCCCACTTTTTTCTTCTTCACCCTGTGTGTAAAGGGCATTTGAAAATTAATAAGAACCATCTCGAAAGAGCTTAAACAAGAAAGGAAGAATATTTCAAGGAATTTGAGGACAAGGTTATAGCCAGGCCTGTTGTTTTGGGACCAAGAAAGCCTTTTTCTGCTCCTCTACTTCTTTCTGCATATTGTTTGTCCCTCTGCCCCCACCCCTTCCTGGCACATAGTAAGGATTTAGTGAATAGTAGCTTTAATTATTACATTATTTTTGTATACATGTATTTTTACAAATAGGGTTATCTCACCCTTTTTAATGGCTATCTGTTCCACTGTATGTCCATGCCATAATTTATTTAATGTACTTTACACGTGGGAATTTAGATTGTTCATAGGTTTTTCCTGTCTAAGCTGTTTAGCAATGAATTTCCTCATGCATATAATTTATCTTTACCTCTGAAGATATTTTTCACTTTCTTCTTTGAATACAACATGTGTGAACCCTGTTAAACTTCAACTCCTTTATGTAAGTATATATAAAGCACTGTCACTTATAGGTCCAATTTATATCTGATTCATTTTTGAAAGTTAAATGCCTTGTACAGGGTATGTAGTAGCTGCTTAGTAAACACCGACTGTACAAAGAAGAAAGTGAATTGATCCAGCACTAAGTGAAGGACTACTCAGAACAGATCAGCTCCGGTGACCAGGCGCATTGATAAGTGTTTGAAATTTACTGGACTCTGCACTGTAGACCCTGCTGTAGTGGGATTTCTTGGCCTAGTAGGGGAAGTTTGAGGGGTTGTAAATCCTGTGCTAAGGCAGCTTGGAGCCACATGCCTGGTGCATATTATGGATAGAAATAACTTTGAGTCCAGAGGAAGGAGGCCTATCAGGCAGCGCAGTTCAGGCTTACTATTATGTTGGGTCTGGAAGGAAGGACTTGGATAATGGAGAGGAAAGAGATAGGCGTTGGAGAGTCGGGGGGGAAGAATGGCCATTCAGGGCCACAGAGGCAGGTTTGCTATCTTATTTCTTCTCGGCTGTTGTCATTTACGGTCTTGTGGTGTGGGTGCTTTTTAAGAAGCAAGTCAGTGCTCTATAAATAAATCTGTTAGGTCTTTTGAACCATCCGGAAGCAGGTCAGTTCTGTCCTTTAAATGGAGGAAATCTAACCGAGAAAATGAATTTGAACTGGTGCTTAAAAACCGTCTGCTTGGCAGGGGTGCTAATCCCAGAATTATAGAGCTTTGTTCTCTGTATCAGTGTTCAAGTATAAATTTAGCGTTTAAATCTGTTTGCTTTATAGTATGCTGTTGTACTTTTTGTTTTAGAAACATCCCCCAAAAGTTCATAAATCAAAGTATACCGTTTAGACCATTTCCCTTTAATATCCATTCATCTGTGTTTATATATGTATGTTTTTAATAGCACATATATTTTAAGATATCCTTTGGTCTTTTTAAACAAGAATCTTCTATAGTGAATGTCGCTTTCTCATTTATCTAGGGTTTTTCTTTAAGATTTAAGAATACTTCGATCTTTAGTCATCCACTGCATATAGATAGCACTTGCACTTGAATTTTTCTGACTCTTAGTCTCACGCTGAATTTTTCTGACTCTCAGTCACATACTGAATTTTGTGTAAACAAATGAATTGCACATCAGGGATCTCTCTGCTTAAAGAAATCCTTCCTGAATCCTTTTGAACTAAGAATTATCTCCTAATTTAGTATTATTTTAACTTAGTTTTAAAGATTTTGTTAAAGTACTGTGAACTTATTAATACATAAAATATTCTTATATCACCCTGGCTGGTGTGGCTTAGTGGATTGAGCACCAGCCTGTGAACTTAAAGGTCGCCAGTTCAATTCCCAGTCATGGCACATTCCTGGGTTGTGGGTTTTGTCCCCATTTGGGGGCATGTGAGAGGTAGCCCATTGATGTTTTTCTCCCTCTCTTTCTTTCTCCCTTTCATTCTCTCTAAAAATAAATAAATAAAATCTTTAAACAAATATTCCTATATCTGTGTCTTTGGAAAAACATTCTTAGATTGTGATACATAAGTATTTTGTCTCATCACACAGATAATTTTAGGATCATATTTCTTGGGTATCTCTTAACAATATGTAGTATAAGGCCATGTGTTATAAAGACCTTTCAGAATCATTGTTTACTTTTTTCCTACAGTATCCCTTTGCATAGCATCCATGTTAAAAAAAATATTTTAGAACTCAGTGCTGAGAAAAGATTTGTTTTTCCTGAGGAACTGATATACTTATTCCTTTCCAATAATGACAACTATACAGTTGTTGGTGTTTCCTTTTTTGCTTTCACTGCCAGGAAAATCAGAGGCAAATTTTAAATTCATTCATGGCAGACTGTTAATCCATGTGATTGACATATTTGTATTTTCCTTTTTCTTGGTTCTGACTTTCTATATCTAATGTTATTTCATTGTAGGTACTTTTGCCTTAAGTTGTCAAAAAATTTTATAGAATATGTATAAAAGAATAAATATAAGCAAAAAAATTGGTTTTTTAAAAATTGTTGTTCAGTTACAGCCGTCTCACTTTTCCCTGTTGCTCTCCCCTGCCCTGTCCCCGCCCCATTCCCACAATGTATCCACCCCCGTTGTCAGGGCCCCTGAGTCCTCTATTCATGTCCCTTGACTTGCCCCTTCCCCTTCTCCATCCCCACCACCCATTACTCCCCTTCCCCAGCCCCTCTGGTCACTGTCAGTTTGTTCTTCATTTCCATGTCTCTGGTTCTGTTTTGCTCTCATTTGTTTGCTTTGTTGATTAGGTTCCACTCATAGGTGAGATCATATGGTACTTTCACCACCTGGCTTACTTCACTTAGTATAATGCTCTACAGTTCCATCCATGCTGTTGCAAAGGGTAGGAGCTCCTTCTTTCTTTCTGCTGCGTAGTATTCCATGGTGTAAAAGTACCGCAGTTTTTTGATCTAGACATTTACTGATGGGCACTTAGGCTGTTTCTAGCACTTGACTATTGTAAATAATGCTGCTATGAACATTAGGTTGCATAAGTTCTTTTGAATTAGTGTTAAGTAAAAAATTTTTAATCTAGTTTAAAACAGTGTATATAGAATTCAGTAAGTATTGTTGACAGCTGACCAACGTAAACAACGTAAACAACGTAAATTTGGAAGGGCTGTTACTAAAGGGAATGTCCTTTCAAGAGCTTCTGAGTCGGGACTAGTTTGTGCCTCAGTGGGTTTCTAGTTACCTTCATTGAATCCTACCTACTCTTCGACATAATTGCTTTATTTAGCTGTTATTCTGCCAACCTGTTTTCTACTTTAAAACTACATGTTACATGGTGGGTGGGGTTGGGTAGAGTCATTATTTACTTACTGTAGTTTGAGCATTGATCATGGATTAATGCTTTGAAGAACTTCTTAGGACTTCTTTGAAGAACGCTTGTGAATTGCTAGAGCAGAGCCAGATGAAAGTGCAGACCTGGATATTTACAGGGTCCACCTAAGAATCACGACTTATCAGTTGGCCTAATTTTTCAGTATCGACCCCTCCAGATTTGTTTGATGGCTCTAATCTTTGCATTCTGGAAGCTTCTCAGGAGTCGAAGAGTCCCTTTCTATCCTGGGTACCTCTCTGCTATGCTTATCTGAGAGTTTTCGGGGAGGGGGGCATTTTTCACAAATTTTGTCACACTATTTTAAAAATTCTTCAGGAAGCCATAAAATGAAAAGTTGATTTAATCTGTTAGTATGGAAGTTGAGCACTTCTCTGCCCCTCTGCTTCCCATATCAAGGGAGATTTCTCTGAATCAAGAATGTCTGCAGGCATTCTCTCTCATTAGCTTCTACTTTAAGCTCTAAGTGCTCCTGAAACTTCATACCAGCAAAGGCGGGTTTCAAGCTGTTTGTCTGAATCAGCTGCCAAATCTCTGCCTGCTCTATCACAAGGCACGTAGCTGTATTAATTCCATCTCACTGTTGCAGCAAAAGCTTCCTTCTAAGTTTGCTAATGGGCAAGCCTCCTTCCCTTTTCTTCTGCACCACAACCTTAAGTAACTTCTGATGCAAGACACCCCAGATCTGCTGATGGAATTTCATGGGGACTTACCTGCCTGATGTAATTAAGAAGCTGTCATTCTTGTTACTCTTCCCCCAAATTTTGGGAAAGAGGCAACCTTCCCAAAACTTTTGGCAAGCAATGTGGAAGCAGAAACTCTGTCCTACAGAGTTTCAAGAGTTAACAGAATCTACTTATAACTTTCACATGAAATGATGGAATGGCAGGCCCTCTTCTTCTGGGGCCTATTCCTGAGGGACTCTGCTGGTAGTGGCATGCCATTTTGTTGGCAGCAGTTCAGCTGCCCAAGAGGGGTCATGTTTTTTATTTTTATTTAAAAAATTTTTAAAGATTTTATTTATTTATTATTAGAGAGAGGGGAAAAGGAAAAAGAGAGGGAGAGAAACATCGATGTGAGAGAGAAACATCTATTGGTCGCCTCTTGTACACGCTGCATCTGGGGACTGAAACCTCAACCCAGGCATGTGCCCTGACTAGAAATCGAACCTGTGACCTTTTGCTTTGCCAGGCGAAACCCAACCAACTGAGCCACAGCAGTCAGAGAAGAACATGTATTTAATGATGGGGAATGAGGCATGAAAATTCTGGGTGACAAAAATGCCAATTCAGAGACACAGCTAAGGTGGAAATGGCCAGAGTATATTTTGATTGGTGATCAGTTGATCAATTGATGGATTTCCCAGGAACTCTGTAGGAATACTGTTTCTAAATTGCATGGGTATTTAGTGGAAAAAGTTAAAGCACTTGTTTAGAAGTGTTTTCTTTCTTTCTTTCTTTTTTTTTTTTTGTAGAGAGTAGAAATAGTTTGCTGTCTGCGTTGCCGAGATGTATTGATAGAGCCCCCAGGACATTTCTTGACTCTAGAGCACCTCCTAAAGGTGGAGGGAAAGCCAAGCTGTCCTGTGGAGAAGGCCTAATACTTCTGTAGATTATTTTCTCACCTAGCAGTGTGTTGTAATGCTGTAAAGAACTTTGAAGTCAACCAGATCAAGAGTCTGAATGAATTCTGCCCTGGCTGGTGTGTCCCAGGGGGTTGAGGCCCAGCCTGCAAACTGAAAGGTCCCAGGTGTGATACCTGATCAGGTATATGCCTGGGTTGCAGGGCAGGTCCTCAGTTGGAGCACGCAAGAGGCAACTGATCAATGTTTCTCTTCCTCTCTTTCTCCCTTCCCCACTCTCTAAAAAATAAAAAAAAAATCTTAAAAAAAAGAATCTGAATTCTGTACTCAGTCATTTAACATCTGTGTGACCTTGATGAGGAAAGTTAATTTATCCTCTCTGAGGCTTAGTTTCCTTGTCTCTAAAATGGAGACTGTCACTGCCAGTTTGATTTTCAGATTAGATAACATGCAAAACACCTTGCCCAGGGCCTTGGTATGTATTAGGCATTCAGTAGATATCTAGTTTCTTTATCAAATTAGCTCTAAGTTATGAACTCAGAATTTGAAATAAGAGAAAGAACTTATGGATACGGACAGCAGTGCAGTGATGGCAGGGTGGGGTGGAGGTAGAAGAAGGTATGGGGGTATAAATGATGATGGAAAAAAATAAAGTAAAAAAAATTCCCCCCCCCTTTATTTCCCTACGCCCTGAACACCCCCTCTTTAGTTCATGTCCATGGGTCATACATGTAAGTTCTTCAGCTTCTACATTTCTTATACTATTCTTAACATCCCCCTGTCTATCTTCTACTTCCCATTTATGTTACTTATTCTCTGTACATTTTTCCCTCTCTCTCCCCACCCACACCCCCACTGATAACCCTCCATATGATCTCCATTTCTGTGATTCTATTCTTGTTCTAGTTGTTTTCTTAGTTTTGTTTGTTGTTGTTGTTTTAGGTTCAGTTGTTAATAACTGAGTTTGTTGTCATTTTACTGTTAATATTTTTTATCTTCTTTTTCTTAGATAGTCCCTTTAACATTTCATATAATAGGGGCTTAGTGATGATGAACTCCTTTAACTTGACCTTATCTGAGAAGCACTTATCTGTCCTTCTGTTCTGAATGATAGCTTTGCTGGATAGAGTAATCTTTTTTTAAATATATTTTATTGGTTATGCCATTACAGTTGTCCCATTTCCCCCCTTCATTCCCCTCCACTCTGCACACCCCCTCCCGCCTACACTCCGTCCCTTTAGTTCATGTCCCTGGGTCATAAGTTCTTTAGCTTCTACATTTCCCACACTACTCTTGCCCTCCCCCTGTCTATTTTCTCCCCACCTTCTATGCTACTTATTCTCTGTACCTTCTCCCCCACCCTTTCCTCCCACTCCCCTATTGCTAACCTTCCATGGGACCTCCATTTCTGTGGCTCTGCTCCTGTTTAGGTGTCCGCTTAGTCTGCTTTTGTTTTTGGTGTGGATGTTAATAACTGTGAGTTTGCTGTCCTTTCACTGTTCGTATTTTTTTATCTTCTTTTTCTTAGATAAGTCCCTTTAACATTTCATATAATAAGGGCTTGGTGATGATGAACTCCTTGAACTTGACCTTATCTGAGAAGCACTTTATCTGCCCTTCCATTCTAAATGAAAGCTTTGCTAAATAGAGCAATTTTGGATACAGGTCCTTGCCTTTCATGACTTGGAATGCTTCTTTCCAGCCCCTTCTTGCCTGTAAGGTCTCTTTTGAGAAATCAGCTGACAGTCTGATGGGAACTCCTTTGTAGGTAACTGTCCTCCTTCATTTAATCTTGGTTAATGTAATGATGATGTGCCTTGGTGTGTTCTTCCTTGGGTCCACC
>PVKM010000808.1:0-28455 GCA_004027735.1 Carollia perspicillata | reverse complement strand
TTGTGACCAAAATTAACCAGTTCTGTGAGCATCCTGATCACCAGTGTTTTGAACTGTGTATCTTATATGTTGGCTATCTCTTGGTCGCTTAAAAGTATTGGCTCTGGGGCTTTGAGCTGTTCTTTCATTTGGGCCTTTTTTTTTTTTTTTGTCTCAGCACACCTGTTACATAGTAAGGGGCGGAGCCTTAGGTATTCACCAGGGTGGGGCAACCCATGTCTCTGCGTTGTGATGCTATATGTGGGGAAGGAGTCCAGAGGGACCAGTGCCCCTTGCTTCTCTTTCTGCGGGTTTTCAGTTACTTTCCCTGCAACCCACAAGCAAATTGGGCCCTTCTGGTGCTGATTCCCAGTTGGTGGACTTGTGTACATTCTAGGACCCTGTGGGTCTCTCCCACGGACTCTCTTGTGAGGCTGGAAGTTTCTCCTGCTGCCACCTCAACCTCCACAGGTGTTTTCAGTCAGAGTCTTTGAGGCTTTATTTCCTGGAGCTGGAACCCTGGGTTGCGAGGTCTGTGTCGCTCCTCAGTTGTTCCTCTTGGTTTATCTGCACAGAAGTGTGGGACCGCCCACTGCCTCGCCAGGTCTACCAGCCTCCACCTTGCCACAAGTCCTCTCTGTGTGGTTGCCCATCTCCACTCCTTCTACCTGTCTGAATGAATGTTTCTTCTTTAACTCCTTTGTTATCTGACATCCATAGAGTTTGATTTTCTGTCGGTTCTGGTTGTTTTTGTTTTTAAATTTGTTGTCCTTCTTTTGGTTGTGTGAGGAGACACAGTGTGTCTACCTGTGCCTCCATGTTGGCTGGAAGTTCCCCTAAAGTAAAAAAATTTGGAACAATTTTTTTGTTTCAAAAGTCAGACTAGTCTTTCATTCCTCTATTTTAAAAGTTTTAAACAGTTTTGAGATAAATTGATGTATTTTAGACTAACACATATTTAAAGTATACAGCGTGGTGCATTCTGACATATGGATACATTTGTGAAACCATCACCATCATCAAGATAGTAAAGATATCCTTCACCGCCCAAAGTTTCCTTGTGCCCCTTTGTAATCTACTCTTCCTTAACCCTCCCAGTCCTGAGACAACCACTGATCTGCTTTCTAGCACTATATATTAGCTAGAACTTTCTAGAATTCAATAGTGTATTTGTATTCTGACCCACTGTGTATCTCCCATACTCTGCATAACAGTTTTGACATTTGTCCATGTTGTTGATTGATTGAACAGGTTGTTCCTTTTTATTGCTAAGTAGTCTTCCATTGCATGGTTATACCACAATTTGTTTATTCTTTCCCTTATTGATTGGCATTTGGGTTTTTTCCAGTTTTTGGCTGTTATGAGTAAAACTTCTATGAACATTCAAGTGTAAGTCTTTGTGTGGATATATGCTTTCATTCCTCTTGGATAAATACATAGGAGTGGTATAGCTGGGTTTTTTGGTAAATGTGTGTCTTAAATGTTGAAGAAACTTCCCAACTGTTTTCCAAAGTATTTGTGTCATTTGTATATGAGAGTTCCCATTACTTCACATCCTCACCAGTACTTGTTGTTCTGTCTTTCTGATTATAGACATCTTAGTGGGTGTGGAGTTGTATTTGTGGTTTTGATTTCCCTAATGATTAATAATATTAAGCATCTTACAAGAGCATATTGAACATGTACTCATTTGCCATCCATATATCTTTGCTCATTTTTTAAAAAAATGTTACTAGGTTGAAAGAGCTCTTTACACATTCTAGGTATGAGTCCTTTGTCAAATATATGTTTTTCAACTATTTTCACAGTTACGAAATTTTCTCTGGCTTTCTCATTTCATTTTTGTTTTTTGAATTGTTTTTTATTTTTATGAAATCTATTTTTTAAAAAAGTTTGATCTTTACAGATTTATTGGCAAAGGGGCAATTTAACATGGTATTGTAGCTAATGCTGCCAATTTTTAAAATTTCTTAATATTTATCTGATTAATGGTCCAAAGCAATGCAGCACTGAAAATGCATAAGCAGTTTCATTTATGAAGAAAACAGCGCTAAGGCTCATGCTTTATGCAACTTTTCCCCACCGACTGCCCTTGCTAAAGAATGTACATACCATTAGTTTGAGATTTATACCTTTACTTATTTTTTGAGCAGCAAGAACATGTTTAAACAGCTCTCTTAGCTTCTGCAATTCATTCTTCTTGTCATCTTTCTTCACTTTCTCATCACCTTCACTTTGTGCTGCTTGACATGGATTTTACTGATCCGATGAATCATAGCCTTAATGATGAAGTTCTCTTGCTTTCCTCCTTGTTCTTTGGACAAAAGGTCTGTTTTCAGTGAACTTTCCCCTTTTTCCCCCTTTTGGTTGCCCCTAGCAGTTTCTTGCTCAGTCCAGATCAGGAGTCACACAGCTGGGCATCTACAACAGCTCAAGCAGCACCAGATGAGAAAAAGGGGCTTGCAGCTTCTACATACAGTAATCAACTAATTGAGAAAATGTCCCTAAAATGTTTAGGTAGCTTTTTCTATGTGAGAGAGAAGTGTCTGGAATTCTATGTCAGATCTTTTTGACTTTTGTTTACTTATTTTAAATTTTTTATTTTGAAATAATTATAAATTCAAGAAGTAGAAAAAAATGTACAGGTAGGTCCTGAACACCCTTCATCCTTCCTTCCAAAATATTAGCATCTTGCATAACTTTAGTACAATATCAGTGTCATGAAATTGGCATCGGTACAATACACAGACCTTATTTAGATTTCAGCAGTCTCACAGATGTACTTGTTTGTGTTTGTGTGTGTAGTTTTATGCAGTTTTATCACACAGCTTCATGTAACTGCTGCCACAATGAAGATACAGAGCTGCTGAATCACTACAAAGCTCCCTCATGTGAGCTCTGTAGAACCATCCATCCCTGCCACCTTTCATACCCAAATCCTAACCCCCATTTTCTACCTCTATGTTATTTCAAGAATATTATCTGTCTCCCTGGCCAGTATGGCTTGGTTGGAGTGTCATCCAGTAAGCGAAAGATTGTAGGTTCAGTCGGTCCCCTGTTGGGGCACACGCTAGAGGCAACTGATTGATGTTTCTCTGCCTCTCTCTTTCCCTCCTTTCCCCTCTCTCTAAAAATTTGTGCATGTGTCCTTGGGAGAGGATAAAAAATATTTAAAAATAAAAATTAAAAAATGATATTCTATAATAGGATCATACAGTATGTAACCTTTTGAAATTGGCCTTTTTCACTCAGTATAATTTCCCGATCCTGCATGGCTGAGTTGTATTCCATGGCATGGATGTTCCACAGTTTGTTTAACCATTCATCCACTGCAGGACATTTTGGATTGCTTCCAGTTCTAGGCTATTATGAATAAAGCTTCTATGAACATTTATGTGCAAGTTTTTTGTGCAAAAAATAAGTTTCCATTTTTCTGGGATAAATGTCCAAAGGTATAATTGCTAGGTCATATCATAAGTGCAATTTTAGTTTTAGAAAAAACTGCCCACCTATTTTCCAGAGTGGCTGGCTATACCATTTACATTTTCATCATCAGTGTATGTATGATACAGTTTCTCTGCATCCTCACCAGCTTTATGATTTTTTATTTTTAGCCATTCTGATAAATGTTTAGTCGATATCTCTCGTTGTAGTTATAATTTTCATTTTCCTAATGGCTAATGATAGTGAACTTTGTTTTTTTAATTTTCACTTGAGAATGTGTTTTTATTGATTTAGACAAAGAGGAAGGGAGAGAGAGGGAGGGAGGGAGAAGAGAGAGAAATGTCAGCGTGCAAGAGAAACATGGATCAGTTGCTTACCATACATGCCCTGACCAGGGATGGAACCAGCAACCTAGGTATGTGCCTGACCGGAATAAGCCCGTAGACTTTCGGTACACAGGATGATGCTCCACCAATTGAGCCACCTGGCCAGGGAGATAGTGAACATTTTTTCATGTGCTTACATTTCATCTGTATATCCTTTCTGGTAAAATGTCTGTTTATATCTTTTGCCCATTTTCTAATTGGATTGTTTGCTTTCTTAATGTTTTAAGAGTTGTTGTTTTTTTTAGTCTAGATACTACTCCTTTGTAAGATGTGTCATTTGCAAATATATTTTCCCAGTCTGTAATTTGCCTTTTCATCCTCCTACAGAGTCTTCGCAGAGTAAAAGTTTTAAATTTTTATGAGGTCCGGAATATCAATTTTCCTTTTATAGATTACACTTGAAGATTTTTTCTTATTCTTTTCCTAAAAGTTATATGGTCTTATGTTTTACATCTAAGTCTCTGGTTCATTTTCAGTTAAGTTTCATATAAGATGTGAGATGTAGGTCAAGGTTCATTTTTTTTGCCTGTAGATGTCTAATTGATCCAGCACCATTTGTTGACAAGGGTTTTCTTTCTTTGGCTTAATTGGGAAGAATGATCCTCTTTATTCTGCTTTTTCAAAATTGTCTTAGTGATTCTAGGTCCTTAGCCTTTTCATGTAAACTTTAGAATAAGCATGTCTTTGTCTAAAAAAAACTTTGCCGAGATTTTGATAGTAATTGCATTAGACCTGTAAATCTTTGTGGGGAAAACTGACATCTCTGCAGTGTTGAGTCTTCCAGTATATGAACATGATAAGCCTCTTCAGTTATTTAGGTCTTCTTTGATTTCTTTTATCAGTATTTTATAATTTTCAGCATAGAGATTCTATACATACTTTGTTAGGTTTATACCTAAGTATTTAATTTCATTGGCGTTATTGTAAATGGCATTGTGTTTTAAACTTTGCTTTCCACTTAATTGGTATCAGAGCTTTTGTGCAGAATTATGGTTGGAATAGTCTGAAGTTTTCATGTTCATTGCAAAGAAGGATGGAGCAGTTGGTTTGAAGCTTCAATTGCATGCATTTGAAAGCTAGGTGTGGAAACTGGGTGTAGAAGCAGACAAATGCGAATTTAAATCCCAGCTCTGACACTGGCTGGCTCTATGACCTTGGGCAAGTCATTAAACTTCTTTGAGCTTGTCCTTAACTATCAGAAAGGGAGAGTAATACCCCTTTGCAAATCTTTTGTAAAGCTTTGAGATAATGTATATAAATGGCTTTGTGCCTAGCACAGGTCTCAATATATCTTAAGTTATTATTTCTGGCCACAGTGGAATCATGTTGTTTATGGTTAGGATTCACAAATGAGAGAGGCAGGTATACCTACTGTTATGAAGAACAGACGTTTCTTGAACCCCTTCCATAGTGCTAATTTTCAAGGACATGAAGTCTTGACATAGCTATTTTCCTCAGGGGGCTTATAATTTTGTTGGGAAACATGTCACATGTATAAAAATGCCAGGACAAGGTATCTCTTGTTAAGTTCCAAATGCATGGGGCAGACAGTGGGTACATCAAAGGACTTTCTCTTCCTGGGTTTTGTTTGCCCTTTTGGACCTTGTTCAGTGAGGTGGCTTCTGGATGTTGTTGATGAGAGAATGTGTGGGGGTGGGAGGGGGTGTGTACAGATTTAGGGGAAGGGAGTCATGTGGGAATATGTAATTAATTTTTATACTTTCCCCAGTAAACCATCGACCCTTTTTATGATGTCATGAGGGATTCCTTAATTTTGCAGCTGCTTCCTGATTACGTCAGAGAGGAGCCTCTCACCCCACAGCCTGGAGCTGCACTCATACAAGAATTGGAAACAAATGAAGTGCTGAATATCTAATGGCTTCCACAGGGAGAGCCAGTTCAGACTTCCCAGGCCTCCTTATGCAAGGTCTTCCTCAAGTATTTCTGACCCCCTGAAGTGTCTTTGTTCTGGAAAGACAGGACTGGCCCAGAGCCAAGTGGGCAGGAGCCTTGGGACTCCTTGATGCATACCTCCCTCCCTCCAGGTGTTCTGCAATCCCAAATTTCTGCCCCTTTCCTGGACCTCATTGGTGGGTGTTATCCTTCATTGAGGTCTCAGGATCCTCTGCAACCTGCTGAGATTATCAGCAGGAGAGTTTTTGACCTGTCCCAGTTCATCTCCTCTCCCCCACATCATCTCCATCTCCCCTTGATTTCCTTTCTGCAGAGTTTCTGCCATCCGTGCACTCTTTCACACTCCATCTTCCACCTTTCTTATAGAAAGATGTTGCGGTTATTTGGCATTATAAAGTTTACAAAGTACTATACATATAATTTCTCTTAATTCAAACAAGCTCATGCTATTAGTTTCTCAACTGGTTCCCCCCACCCTTACCTTTTTCTGGCTACCCTAACCTGTCCTAAATGCTTTAAGTAGATTACTCTTCATGAAATACTCACCTCTGCTCTGTTCAGAAACCTTGAGCCAAGTACCTTCTTCACGGCCTGTCGAGTTAAGTCTGTGTTCCTTGCTGTAGTGTTGCAGGCCCTGTGCTTTGCGGTCCCGTTACACAGCAGGCTGAGTACAGTGCTTGCTGTCTGGGAACATGCGTGGTGTGTCCCTACCCTACATGTCGTCTTAGTACATGCGGTCCCTCCTTTATCCTACCAGTCCTCTCTTTGTTTATCTCTTGCAGCCCTGCTCATAAGTGCTTTCTTCCATTAAACCTCTGATACACCCTACCTGGGAATGATTTCCTTTCTCTCTGATAACAGAACATCTCATTTCCATCCTCTTATGGCATGTAATACACTGTTTTGAATTATAGTTATTTGGGTATCCGTGTATTCTTTCTGTCTTCATTAGATTATCATCCTCTCATGGGCAGGATCCTGCTTTCCTTTGTATCCTCCAAAATTGGGCTCTCAAATAAATGTGTTTTGAAATAATGGGAGAGGTCACCTTGTTAGGAGGTTGGGATTTCCTTTGCCTCCACATCTAACTAGTAAAAGAAGTTAGAGTTTTACAATCCTAGAAAATCCAAAAGGAGTAACAGGCCTGACTGTAAGGCTCTTAGGGAGGAAACACCTTCCGTGTTCCTCTGTCTTATCTCAGCTGTACCCTGTTCGGGGATACGTCAGGGCTTGCCTTCTACCCAGTCCGCCGTACTGTGTTCTGCCATTGTGCACGAATTATGTTCTTAGGTGTATTGGTGCTTGATTCTTCTGACACACTTACTTATTTTGCTCCCCAAGGAATGAAATTTTGCCTCACTGGCATGGACACCTCTGCTTTTGCTCTGAGATTTTGTCTGGTTCCTATACAGTGACTGCCTCCTTCACCTCCTCTTCAGCCAACAACTGCCACAGAGAACTCTGTGGCTCAGATAGCAGCAGTCGAAAGATGCTCTCACTGCCCACTTCCTGTACAGAAGGAGGTTTTGGTGGGCCGTTCAGGAACCGTGCCAGCCCTGTGTCTGCCTGGTGACTGACTCATGAGAAAAGCAGCCTTATGTCTGAAAGATAAGAGCCAACAAATCACCTCCAGGTGGTATTAGTTTGGAGGTGACTGACCATTCATTTCCTCTCTTTGGGAAGAGCCAGCGGGGAGGAACTCAGTGAATAAGGTGGTCTTGCCTGCATTCTTCTCCAACTATTAGTAAAGCAGCCAAGCAAATAGTTGGTTCTCTCTGCTAGACTGGCTAGTGGAACCCAGTGCCCTCTGAACCCCTTCTGCTGCTGTCAGGGTATCAGACTTAATGTGTCATCCATCCTGTGTCTTCCCTTCATTACTCTTCTCCTCTTACCAGGAAGCTGGCTGTGTACACCAGGGGGACACTCTGCTTGTTCATTGCTGCTAGATTTTTTTTTTTTTTGGACTAGCCAGACCTTATCCCTACTGATACTGGCTCCCTCCAAATCTTTCCCTGACCCAGGAGTTGGTCAGAAGTGATGGTTCTGAATGACTTTCCCTTTGCTGGCCTCGAAGGGTCCAAACAGGTGGGCCTGCCGCTCCTCCCCTCCTCTTCCTTCTCCACCCCTGGTGCCTCGCCCCCGTTTCCTGCAGGAGGATGCTTTGCCATCCTGGAGCCGTCAGGCACAGCTTTGCTTTGGCAGCGCCGTCACACACACACGCTGGTTGGAGAGGGGACGTGTTTATCACTTTTCCTGGAGATTATCTGTTTAAGCACTTCTCTGACAGTTACAATAACAAGGGCAGTGTGTTGTGTTTCCCAGCAGAAGGACACTTGCTGTTGAAAGATGTATAGCACTAATTAGAAATACATAACATCCGGCCACATGGCAGCCTTCTCCCGGTCGCTCCATTTCCTGATTTCATACAACTTTGACGACAGTTGGTTTATGTTTTCCATGAATATGTTCTCAGAAAAATGAGAAAGCCTCACTGTTACATAGGAGCGAGAAGAATATTTCTGCCTGAGCAGGTATTTGGCCACAGGAAAAGTGGGAACAGTGGTCGCCTGCCCGTCTCAGAGTATGTGGGAAGTGGCAAAACTAAGTTCAGACCTCAGGTGACTTTCTTGGTAAGAAATATTTTCATCTGACTTCCTTAGCCAAAACCGTCCGCTTAAATACTGAGCAAGCCTGCTTTTGGAAAGAAGGGGAAAGGCTGTTTCACAATGTTAATGAGTTCTTCAGCTCATGTCAGGCTCTTGCTACCTGACACAAAGCCAGAGGAACCCAAGCAAATACCAAGGCGAACAATGCTTTTTCCTTCCCCGCCCCACGTCATTTGTTGGCCTGGCCCAGCCCAACTCTAGGGATATATTGGGCATCCGTCAGACTGGGGCCAGTTTCCCAGGTCTGCCCCCAAAGTGGATGGACTCTGGAAATCTAGATGCTGTTTTCCTACCTACTTGTGTGAGTGAATACTTTTCAAGGAGTGGCATCATATGGCATCCACCCCACAGAGGCCCGGATGAGGTGAAGAGCATCTCTTGAAGATACCATAGCACTTACTATATTTCTCACTGGAGGTGCTGGGTTCAAGTTGCCATAGTTTGGGTAAATAACTGGTTTTCCCCCAACCTGACTCAAATACCCTATGCTTTCAGGGACCCTGTTTCATTTGTAGCCATGTTCTCCACAATACTCGGCACAGAGTCACTCACATTGCGGTTGCACAGTATTTGCTTGTGGTACCATTGAATCGTGGAGATGGGAAGGCCCTGCAGAAAGGGCTCCACATGAAGTGGTCAGTCAGAGGCTAACTGAAACCTAGGCATTCCGACCCCCAGGTAGCTGTGTTATTAGCACTTGCTTGATCAGAGCAGAAAGGCTTAGTGGTTTTTACCTCCGCATCAGTCAGACCAGACACCCAGCAGGAGTGCTGTCAGGCCCTTTCCCGGGTAGGTGGGAGGCAGGGAAAGGGTTGAGGTGATACAAACATGGTCACGAAGCTGCCTTGCACAGGCTGCTCTGAGAGGTAGTTGAGCCCTTCAGACTTCCACAGCAGAGGGGCTCCTGTTGCTCCCCCACCTGGTGCCCAGACCTTATTACAGGAGGCTTAAAAAAATGAGCCAACCTGGGCTCCCCAGAGGCCACAGGTGTCATTCTTCTTAAGCTGTTCAGTCTCTCCCTTGAGCCCTAGCCCCCACTTTCAATTCTGAGAAATAATCTAGCCTGAGATCGCCATTCGTTATAGAAATAGAATGGGCTTGGTGAAAGTCATTTCCCTGCCCCATCTTGTTCTTATCTAGGCTAATGAGAATGTCTTATCGTAACCTTGGGCTTCTTGAAATGTTTGTCTCCTGGAGCCAACACTTCTCCACCCCTGTCCCTTCCATGGACCTTCTGTGTGCAGGTAGCTTCTGCCTGAATGCCCATCTGATGAGGGGACACTAATGTGTACTCTCTCTGTCATCCACCAGGATGTGAGCTTCACTTGTCCTAGTTTCCTCTGGACTTACTCCTCTCTTCCAGGTTTTGTTGCTAATTAGAGGCAGGCTGCTGGCAGCGCTTGGCAGGAGCCTGGGCTGAGTGGGGATGGTTTGTCTAGACAGTGCTGCTGCCTACCAGAGGCGTGGAGGGAAATGTTGGCAGTTTTTCTTGGGATGGTTTCTACATCTTCTCCTTTCCTATTTCCATGCTTTCCTCTTGGTTCGTAGATACTTGTTTTCTGTCTCTAATAGAGGGTTAGGGCCTTACCAGTAGTGATCTACTCTAATCACATGGATTGTTACCACTTCCTCAATGCCTGCCACAGTAGAGTAGGAAAGTCAGAGGGTGATATTCAGAACCAGTGGGCATATGGTAGGATGGCTGGAAAGCCACAAGAGAAGAATTGCTACACTGATGCTGTTCATATGTTGGGACCTTCTGAGCAGCAGCCTGCTCCTTCTCACTCCCATGGTTTTCAGAAGTGGTTTGGAGCTGGCCTTGTGCACTCCAAGTCATGTTTGCTCCTGTGGCAAATACAGGAATAACCAGAGTCAAGACTTCAGTTAGGCTTCATTTGACAAGACTAGTGTCAATTAGGAGAGTGCAGAGGGGACTCCCCCTCGGTTATCAAGCTTAAAATGCAGGCAAGGACTGAGCTCAAACATGTGGTTAATTATCCTTTTAACACTTGGAGATTCCTAGCTTTCTCCTATATTACAGAGGGAATTAACAGATTAACTGCTGCCAGAGGGAGTTAGTCTGGCCCCTGATTTCATCTCCTGTGTGTACTGGGTGTCTCTTCCTCTGAGGCTGCAGATTGGACTGCTGCCTTCGGTTTGTCACCAATTCCTCTCAAGTGTGAATGAAGTGGCTATCAGGGAGGGCCACTCACAAGGAGTAGGTGCAAGGTTTGGGGTTGTGTATGTAGCTTACGCCAAGTAATGCCTCTGGCCACCACCAAGGTGGCTGCTTTCACTGAACTGTAGCTAGAAGGAAGTTAGTCAGGCTGAGAAAGTGAGGGCGGGGCGGGGGGGGGGGGAAGGGTGCTAGTATTGGGAGCCAGATTTATTTTTCAGCCCTAGCGGAAATAATCTGTGAAGATAAACAGTACTATAGATTAAGTGCTTATTGTGTTCCATGCACTGTCCTATATAAAAGCAACTCATTCAGTAAAAATATGTTATTTGTAAGTGTCATGTATTCTCTTAAGAGAAGGAACATAGAGGAGGTAAGGATGGGACCAAAGGCTGTGATACAGGAAGATAACTTTTAAATTTGTATTTTTATGATTTTAATCGGTGATCATACTCCTGCTATGTGTACATTAGAGAGACTGAGTTAATTAAATATGCATTTTTGTAACTCTGGCCTCACACCAGTAGCCAACTAATGAAGGACAGAGAGCCTTCAGCTCCAACTCAGACTGCCCACTTTGGGGTAACAGGTTCTTGGAAAGTGATGTGATACAGAATTTATAGAGTTGATCCCTGAAATAACCTTTTGAGTGTTTACCCACATACCAGGTATTGTGGTAAGTGCTCCATGCTCATTATTTTATTTAGTCTTCCAACTCTCCTCTGACAGAGGGAATATCACTACCCTCGGGCTTAGGTGTGGAAAAGGAGCCCGGTGATGTGACCATGGATCATGCACCTGGTGGTGCAGGGAAGAGGAGCCCTTGCTCCCCAGCTTGCTGATGGAGTTTCATTTGCCTCTCCTCAGACTGCTTCTCGGAGGAGTGTCGCTCCGTGATCCAGGAGCAGGCTGCAGCTCTGGGCCTGGCGATGTTTTCTCTCTTGGTGAGGCGCTGCACCCACTTACTTAAGGAGTCTGCCAAAGGTAAGCAGATGAGGGACCCCCTGACTCGTTGGCTTTCCAGCTGCCTGGGCCCTGTGACAATAAACTCAGAATACTATGCTGCTTCCTCACGGTCCTTGCCCTCTACTCCGTTCTTCTACTTCTCAATATGCCCTCTTTCTTTTGCCCACCTAACTAGTCCCACTTCCTTTTCCAGTCTGATTACCTTTATGGCCCTCTTTCCTCCTTGTGGAACTAACCCCTCCCTCTTCCCTCCCTTAGTAGTTAGGGTTTTCACTGTACCTGTGAGCTGTTGTGAATTCCTGCCCCTTTAAAAAACCAGAAAAGTAAGTTTTCCTTTTTGTTCATAATTGATCTTTTGGTTTCCCCTGTTTAACTGTAGGTCTTTCTTTGTCTGGTACCTGGTAGGTGTTATAGTGGCTGTGAACCAGCCATCTTGGGAGACTCGCCGGACTAAAGCAGGGACTATTTTTAGCCGTTGGGTTGAGCAGTGTCCTGTATCCTTTAAGGCTGCCCTTAGAATTCCAGTCCTGATCGCTGAGCCATGTAAGGCAGGGCTGAAGGGTGTACCTTCCCTTTAGCTCCTGGATCCGTATTTGTGAAGGGTTTGGCCCCCTCTCATCCTCCTGCAGTCATCAGCTTTGTGAATGCCTCCAGCCTCTGAGGCCGCTTTTTATTTTGGAGGGAGGGTGGGAGTAACTTTTAATTTGGAAACAATTTCAAATTTATAGAAAAGTTGCAAAAACTATGCAAAGACCTCATTTATATATACCCTTCACCCACATTCTCCAGTTGTTAGCATTTGACCCTACTTGCTGTAAGTTCTTTCTCTTTCCATACACATACATCTACTTATGCTTGTAATTTTTCCTCTGAACCATTTGATTATAAGTTGCAGACATGGTAGCTCTTTACCTCCAAATACTTGATTTTGTACTTCCTAATAACAAGGACATTCTCTTACATGACAGTACCGTTATCAACATCAGGAAACCAACACTGATATAGTACTATTATTGAATCTACAGACCTTATTCAGTTTGTACCAATTGTTCTGAAAAATATGTTTTTTTCTGGTCCAGGATCTACTCCAGCATCACACTTTACATTTAGATGTCATATGTCTTTAGTCTCCTTCAGTCCAAAATGGTTCTTGATCTTTCTTTGTGTTTTATGACCTTGCCGTTTTTAAGTGTGCGGGGCATTTATTTTGTAGAATGTCCCACAGTTCGGGTTTCTCTGAGATTTCCTCATGATCAAACTCAGGTTAGGCATATTTGGCAGGAACTCTGGTGCCGTCTCAGTACTCCGCTGAAGGAAAGCTAAAACGGGGCTAGAGGCCAGAGTAATAACTTTAGCCAGGCCACAGGTGGAACAGAAACAACTCTGCAGGGGCAGACCCAGTGCACTGGTTCTCTCTTTGTCCTGCTTTTCAGAATCCTTTTAGGTGCTGGCACTTGTCCTTCACTTCTGGGCCCAGCTTTCCTGTGGACTTGGTCTCCCTTTCCTAAGAGCTTGCTGCCATCCCAGCGCCCCAGGCCTCACTCGGGGGCCACAGCAGACATAGGCCCAGTTCTCACCCTTTGCCTCTGCAGCTCAGCCGTCCTCTCCTGAGGACGAGGATGACCAAGATGACATCAAGGTGTCTTCCTTCGTCCCGGACCTGAAGGAACTGCTCCCCAGTGTGAAGGTCTGGTCAGACTGGATGCTCGGCTACCCGGACACCTGGAATCCTCCGCCCACATCCCTGGATCTGCCCTCACAGTGAGTCAGCCTGTTCATTCCTTCAGCACTGCTGCCTTTGGCCAACCTGTGTGTCCAGTTCTCTTCTCTGTCTCCTTCCACCCACAGCACCCTTGTTTCTCTCTTCCCTCCCTCATTTAACTTTGGTTTTACTTTTCCTTGAACACCATCCTTGTCTTCTGATGTTTTAAGTTATTTTTGCCTATGCTCCAGGCTTTTCCTTTTCCTCTCTCAGTCTCTTTTTCTCTCTCTCCATAGCTTGTTCTGTTTTGTTCTTTTTCCTTGCTCTTGCTCTCTTATTCACTTCATATTGTTCATGCTCACTGTTTCTGCAGCTTCCTCTTGAGTGTCAGTGTGCATGTGAGAGACTTTGTCTCTTTCTCTCCCATTTAGTTTATCTCTCTGCATCTTTCAGGCTGTGTCTCACTGCTTCTTGTGCTGTCTGGTGCACTCTGTTCCTTGCCTTCCTCTCATGACATGTGTATGGGGAAGGGCGAATGCATGCACCTCTTTATTCCATTATCTTCTCTCCATGTGTGTCATCAGCATACCCCACCTCTGTCTCCCTGTCTCTCTGTCTCTGTATTTCAGTGTGTCTGTCAGAGCATTTGTTGGTGTGACTGTGTTCCTCTGGGAAGTATATGTGTGTGCTTGAGTGTATCTATGTAGATCTGTTTGAATCTGTATGCTTTTTTCTCTTTTTAAAAATTAAGAAGGTATATATATACACACACATATATCACAACAAACTTAAAAATATAGATAACAAAATTTGCCACCTTAACCATCTTTTAAATTTTTTTTTTACTTACTGATTTCAGAGAGAGAGAGAGAGAGAGGAAGAGGAAACGAGAGAGGGGGAGAGAGAGACATTTGCTGTTCCATTTTATGTATGTGGTCTTTGGTTGATTCTTGTATGTGCCCTGACCAGGGAGCAAACCTGCAACCTTGGTGTATCAGGACGATGCTCTAACCAGCTGAGCTACCTGGCCAGGGTCTGACGTTAACCATTTTTAAGTGTATAATTCAGTGACATTTTACATTCCTATCGATGTGCAACTGCATCTCTGTATCTCTGTGTGCATTGCATCCTGCTGTGTGCCTGTTTGGATCTGGTTGTCTCTGTATGTCTGAGTGTCTGTCTGTATTTAAGTGTGAGGGTCTGGGTGTTTCTGTCTCTGAGGATCTGTGCAAGCATCTTTTCAGTGTGCCTGTCTGTCTGTGTGTGTGTTCGTGTGCTGTGTTCAAAGCTATGCCTGCGTCTCCATCCTTCCTTGGTTTTGTGGGTCTGTGGGGTTCTTGGGTCCCTAGGGGTCTGTTTCAATTTGTGTCTGTAGTCTCCATGTTTCTGTGTCCATATCCATGTCTTCCTGTGTTTCCCATGTCTTCCAGAGTCTCCCAGACTCTCGGTCCATGTTAGTCCATGTCTGCTTGGTCCCCCCATGTCTCTTTGTGACTGTGTCCTATGGGAGTCTGACAGAGGACATGTATTTGTACATGTGCCTGGATGTCTGTGTCCAAGGCCATCTGTACCCATGTTCATGTTTGCCTGGGACTGGGTCTCTCTGTTGAAGGGGGGATTTCTATACATGTGGGTCTGCCTGTATCTACCCACCTTACCTGTGTATCTTTATCGGTCTCACTTAATTGCTTGCTTGCCTCTGCCTCTCCCTTCTGCCTGTCTCTGTCTGTCTTGGCTTGTCCCTTCCTGCTCGCCTCTGTCTGTCTGTCTGCCTCAGCTATTTTTGTGTGTCTATGTCAGAGGTTAGCAAAGTATGGCCCATGAGCTAAGGTGGTTTACACTTTTTTCATGGTTGAAAAAAATCGTATTTCACAAGTCATTAAAATGATATGAAAGTCCAATTTCAGTGTCTAAAAAGTTGTATTGGAACATAGCTGTGCTTATTGACTTATTATTGTTTGCACTTTGTCTGTGGCTGCTTTCACCCTGCATCAGTCGAATTGATAGTATTGGGTTGGCCAGAAAGTCCGTATGGTTTTTCCTGTAAAATAAAAGATACATTTTTCATTTTCACCAATAATTTTATTGATTTGAATATTCTGAGTATGTCAGCTATCTCCCTCATGGTGTAATGTTGATTGTTCCCAATGTCTTGATTTGGTCTTTATCAGCTTCAACTGGTCTGCCTGACCGTGGAGCATCCCAGCGAGAAATCTCCAGCACGAAACTTCACAAATCATTTTTGACATGGTCAGTAAGTCGCAGCACCTTCTCCATACACCGTACAAATCTTTTTTTTTTGCATTTCAGTTGCATTTTACCTTTCCTGAAATAATAAAGCATAATGTGCCAAAAATATAGCTTATTTTCTTCCATCTTCAATATTAAAATGGCTATACAAAAATTCACCAGTTTTGATAAGTTTTTTTAAAAATGCACACTGATAGGACAGCTGTCACAATATAATCTAACAAAATTGTTTTGAGTGAAGTTAAAGACAACTAAACACTACTACAGCCATCTTATAGGAAAAAACAAACGAACTTTTTTGCCAACCCAGTAGAAGAAACCTTATGTTCTGTAAAGCCTAAAATATTTGCTATCTAGTCCATTACTGAAAAAGTTCACCAACTCCTGATCTATATCCATGCTTCCATATGTCCCATTTTTTCCTTATTAGTGTCACTGTGTGCATGTGTATTTGTGCTGGCATGATATTCTCTTTTTATATAATGTAGGTGCCTATTTCTGGTCAACTATTAACTGTCCATCTCTCTTCCTCTGTTTCCCTTTCTCTTCTCTTCCTCTCACTGTCTCTCTCTTGGTTTATCTGTCTCTGTCTTTGCCTCTCTCTCTATTTCTCCTTTCCCTCCCTCCTCTCCCATCTTTGTATTGTGGTCTCTGGCAGGACTAGTACACTGAGAGCTGTGTTGGGTATGTATGTATGTGTTTGGTAACAAGCATCCATACCCAGCATCTCATCATTCTTCTCCAGTGTTCCTATGGGAGGGGGAAAATACTTGAGCATGCAGAGTGGAGACCAAGGCTCCTGCAGACAGTACTTCTAGGGAATGGGGAGAGGTGTTTCTCTGGGCTGGGGACCAGTCATGTGAGTCTGCACTCATAGGTGACCCACAGAAGGAATACTTCTGCAGAGATTCCTGGCCAGCGGTTGTTGATCTTTCTGTGTGGACTATGTAGTTAACTCTTCCTCCCCTTTCTTTCCTCAAATTTCTTTCTTATTCCTCACCCCAAGATGTGCCCCTGGACTATTTGGCCCTCTTTCCCTGTGCCTCCCCAGCTCTGACTCTATAACTGGGTGAGTGATGCTCAGAGCATCAACAGTTCTCTGCATTCTTCCTGTAAACCCTCCTAGGCTTCCCAAATGCATTCGGGCTGAGGCCTTATGAGCCAGGGTTAAGCCCTGAGCTGGGCAGCTGGGGCCACACAGATGAACTGACAGACCTCCTAGCTAGGGGTCAGCTGTTTCCTAGCCATGTTTTCCAAAGAGTTAATATGTACAGCCTTAAACTTTCCAGGCTGTTAACTCTATAATGCCAACTAGGCAATTCGCAATTTTGGAAAGAAAATGAGAAGAAAGACTTAGCTCTCCAAGTATCTGAAGCCACTGCTTCTGAGCATGTGCAGGAATCACAGAGTGTTTCTCCCTTACTTTTGGGGGTTGTGGAAGCAGACTATTTGTCCCTGAAGCCTAGGTCTTCCCTGGGTCACCTCACCTCACAACCATATGTCCCATAGATATCGTCCATTCAGCCTCTGTTTACCCATATCCTGGGCCATCAGGCCTGTTAACTCTCTTCTGCGGCTGTCTCCCTTCATCCCTCCTCCCTCTCTTGTCCCCTTTGGCTTTTGTTTGGCTGAGGAAATGGAAAGCTCACACAGGAAGTGCTGGGCCTCATTTGCTTGAGGTGCTGAGTCTGTTTTTTCTTTGGATGCTGCAGCAAATGGCCCGTTGCCGGCTTCTGCAAGCTGCTGCCCATCTTTGGGCAAGGGCTCAATCAGCAGCTGGGCACGTGGTCATGAGCTACAGCCATCCCTAGCTGGGCTTTACCTCCTGGGCTACAGAGAAGCAGAGGGGGTTAGGACACTTGACAGATCTGCTTAGTCTTTTCAGACTTTTTCACAGCAGGGAGCAAATCTGACCAAATAATATAGTGAATTGATTGCCCAGTAAATGAGTTCCTATAGCTGTGGGCACCACTTACTCTCTAACGAATGCAGTCTAGGCTAGAGAAGTCAGTATGGTAGAGAATAGAGCCCCCTTCTGCACTGTGTCTCTGTCGGATCAGCACTGGTTATCTCTGGAAGGCAAAGTTAAGTGTAAAGGAGGGGCATTGTTGTGCCTTACCACAGGGATGGTGGTTTTGAGGGCTGGTGCCACTGTTGGACAGAGAAAACCTGGCCTGACCACCTCTGAGGGTAATCCTACCTCATAGCCTTCAGGTCCAAGCACTGGAAATGTGGAATATGAATTTATCTCCTTCCTCTCCAGTTTCTCATATCGTCACCTAACACTGAGTAAAGACTATGGTTGAGAGATTGGCGAGGTATGGTGGTTCTCTGGGTTTCAAAGTTGCATCTTATGTTTACTGATCTTTGATATTGTAGAATCTTTTCTTTAAGACCATAAGGAATGACATACTCAAGATACTTCTGTAGATGTCAGAATAGTAATCCTTCTGACACTTAAGGTCCTTGTGTGATCTTCATTTTGGAGGGTTTAGGAATGCTCTTAAGAGAGTAGGAAGGAAAGGGCTTTCACTTAACATCTCTACTTTGCATGCTCTCATTGATTTTGGCCTGCGTTTATTCTCTATGAAGACAAACCCCTCATTGATAAGGTGGCCAGATAGCCTACGTTTTAGTTTGCTTCTCCTCTAGAAACCTCACCCCCAGATTGTCTCCCTGACACATTAATTTAATCTTGCTCCCTGTCTCTATTTTGTTAACTGCCTTTCCTCCTACAATTAGAGAATCCTTTTGAAGCATCCTCTGCTCTCCTAAGGGTGTGCCAAAGCCCATCATTAGTCTCCTTGATTCTCTCCTCTTGCCCATATTCCCCTTCTTTCTGGTCAGATCTACTTTTCTAAGGCAGTAGCCACTTAGGCACATGCAGAACACTTAGAGTGATGACTACAATACAAGATCACTGACACTGCAGAGTGATAAGGGCAGGATTTCAGGGCCTTCCCACATGGTGGCACTTAAGTGTGTGTGCTGCGTCAGCATGTCAGTAGCTTGACGTCCCATTTGTACCTGTCGTAATAAATGGCGTTATATCCCAGGAGATTTTGGTGCAGAGGATTATAGCAGAGTGTGGAAAGTTGCCTTGGGCCACTGTAAGAGACAGTGTCAAGTGCTTTGGTCTGTTTAGATCAGACCACAGTGTTTGGAGGGGCTATCTACTAATGGGGGTTGGGAAAGGAGGGGGGCCCCAGTTTCTGTGCCAGACCTCTCATTAGAAGGGAAAGGCAGCTACTCCCCACTTTACCAAATAAGCATGAGTAAGGTTGTGAATGTCAGGTAATAGAAAGGAGCAGAGCAACAGGCTTCCACAAGTCTAAGCATAGTGACCTCTTGTATCCCAGGACCTTTGGCAAGGCTAGGGCAGTGGGACAGCCTACCTCATTTCATCTTCTCTGCTGAAGCCAAATCTTCCCTCATCTTGATCTCTAGTTCTCAGTAAGTGAAAGAGTCAGGGGACTTTGAGAACATCCAAACCTAGCCCAGCTGTGGCAGTTGGTTTATTGCTTTCAGCTGGTACTTGAACCCAGGTCCTGGTCTTGGAGGCTTTCCCAGGTTTAATCCCCAGAGCTTTCTCTGCAGCTGTATGACACTGCGCTGACCCCGAATGAGGATAGGAAAATAGAACCAGTGCCAAGCCAGAGTCTCTTTTTCATTTGGAGTCTGGCTGTCTGCCCATGACCAGGGTTACATAATGGGAAACATAGCTGGGGCTCTGGAGAGCCCGCGTTTCACCAGGCTGCCCAGACCTTCGCATTCTGATGCTATATATCTTCCTAATTGTAGCTCGGATGCATTTATCACACTGTTGGATTGGAGTACTATTAAAAAAAAAAACTCCAAAAATTCCTGGACTTGCTGCTTTTCCATGGCTTGTCTTGTATAGTCTACAGAGCATGCTGGAAAAGGCTTATAGGGATCCCTCTGAGATGCTGTCACATAGGGAGACAGAGATGTAGGGAGCATTCAGTAAGCTAATTTCCTTTGGGCGTCTACACGTGTTGACCCTGTAGGATGAGATAGAAATTCTTGTGTTAAAAAACAACTAGTTCACTTATCCTCATAGGGCAGCTCTGAAATAAGAACTAATCCCAAGTCTAATCAGCACCCCTTCAAGGACGCTTAATACATCTTCCCAAAAGGGCATTTTAGGAGGTCACTAAGTAATAGTCCATCAGCACTTCCCTGAAGGAAGTGGTGGTGACTGTGGGAAGCCCCTTTGCTACCCTGGCTCCCCACCCAGTCTCCCTGGCTCCGGGTTAGGGCGTCAGCACTATAGCCTGGCACCAGGGGGTTCCTCTTCCTCCAAGTGCTGAGTGTGGGGCACACGTGATATCTCCCATGGCAGGAGCCTCTGTCCCCTCCCCACTCTTCCCACAGGACTCCTTGTGAGAGGAAGGGGTGTTGGCCTAAGGCTTCATTCTGACCCCAGCAGGGTACAGCAGCTGACCCCTGGGAGAGTACTTTCCAGCTCTGGGCCGAGGTCATTTGGGTCCAGTGTGTGCTAAACTAAAAAGACGTATTGGAGTGGTTACAGCTAAAACTTAGAGAGGCGGGAACCGTGAGAATCCGCACCAGGGAGGCCTCCGAGGGCTCCACTCATGCCGTGGAGATGTCTAGGTCCCTTGGGGGCTACTCTTTCCCAAACACGCTGTGCTGATGCGTTTTACACACCACAGTAATGTGACAGCGGCTGTACTGTAGCTTGGGAGAACTCAAATCAAACAAGGCACTGACCTAGATGGAGGGTGAGGGAGGCATAGTCAGAGGTACTTGAGAAATCCTGGAGTGAGGTTACTGTGACCTGTTGTTGGCCATAGGGCTCCAGCTGCACTTCTTAGAACATAGAAAAGTTTATGTCCTTGGAATAGAGTGGGGTGTCTGAGTTTCAGAATTTGACTTGTCATATTGGGCAAAAATAATTTAAGTTGGGCACTTCCCCAAGGGCCCAAGTTAACTTGTTGGATTCAGGTCCATTTCTGCTGTTAGCTGCCCACCACGTGTAGTTTTCTCCATTTGGGCCAGAAGTCCTGCAGGGCTACAGTGGTCTTATGTTGACCACTGGACCCTGTGCAGAGAGTGGTGGGTTAAAGTAGAGTGGTCCATAGGCCAGCAAGTTTTGAAAGGAGAATATTGCATATCTGTTGTCATGGCCATCTTTCTTTCCCCTTTGTGTATGATAGTCCATGGGCTTGCCCTTTTTCAGCTTCCTTGTGCCTAGTTTCCATGCCATCTTGGCTCTATTTCCAGAGCTCCTCACCCCAGGAACCGAAAGACCCAAATCGTTTCCCATCTGTACTACTTCTCTGATCTTCCATAGCTCCAAAACACAATGCAGGGCTTCTTCTCACTCAAGTCTTTCCGGGTTTGTTCTGCAGCTGTGGAGTTTGAATGTTAGTGTTTAAACAAGCTGGTATTACACAGGAAATGGCCACCTCCACAGGCCCCTGCAGGCTTGTAACATGGGGTCATTGTACTTGATATTAATCACCAGTCAGCCTATTCCCCCAGTAAAAATATGAACGGGCGTGTGAGGGCTCACTCTTCCTTAGACTTGCCAGAAGGATGGCCTGAGCTTTGGTCAGGCCTTAGCGCTCCACTCTGCAAACTGTCTCCTTCCCTCAGTCCCACCCTGGATGGAGCTTGCAGAAAAGTTCCTCCCTGACCTCTCCCCTATAAAGCTGGCAGGTCGGCCTTTTGTTCTGCGTTCTAGGAAGGAGATGGATTGTTGTGGTACAGTGTGCCTCACATATCTCATACCTTAATCTTTCAGAGCATGTTGTAGTCGAATAACATCTCACATGAGAAAACTCCAAAACTGTAGAAACACAGAAATCCACTGGTCCACCTGAGACCAGGGCTTCCCAGTTCCTTGGACTAAAGCTCCTTTTCTAATGTCGTTTGCAGAACTAACTCCAGCCCGAAGGGTTAATCTGATTCCCCAAGTCAATATCCCCCAAACAAGCAGCCAGGAGTGTGTGTTGGTTCATTTCTGTGAAATGTGTTTCCCCAGTCACCTGGGCTGGCCTGGGCTGCATTGTATCGGCCAGCAGCTGCACTGCACTCAAACTGACAGCTACATTAAACCTTGGAATTCTGAGGCAATAAAAAGTAAATTAACTCTTATTTTTTTCCTTTCCTGGTGGAGTAAGTGAATGCATGTCTGTGGAGAAGTGAGTGAGCCTTGGTCCTGAGTGCGTACCTCTAACTAGCCACTGCTGGTCGGTCCCAAGCTAGGATCTGGTGTCCAGCCAGGGGTCTGCTTTCCTGGTGTGTGGTGTGTTCTGTGGGGTTGGGCCACTGGGTCACCCTGCAACTGCTGATCCCTGCTCACTAATCACATCACAGCTGCTGAGGGGCTCCCTTGCCACCATTCTGAGCACCATAAATGGACTCATTGGACGCAGTTTCATATTCTCTGGCTGCTTTGTGTCTGCTAGGTGAAGAATGCACCCTATCTTTAGTGGGATTTTGTGGGCTCTGGGACCTTCCTAAAATATGAGTTGGGACCAGAACAAGGTAGAGGGACTTGCCTGAGTCCATAGCACTCCAGAGGGTTCATTTAGAACCAAAGGCGGTGTGCGATTCTCTGAAAAAACCTTTTGGAGAGTCATTTCCAAAGCTTTTCTAAAAGACTGGGAGATGTTTAAAGTTTCTCATAGCCACCAGAATTTGACTTGGACTACTTAGCCCAGGCCGATCTTGAGTCCTTAGACTCCAAGGGCTGCTGTGGGGTGAAGGTTAGAAGGTACTCCTAACTAGGATAAGGAACTAAAGCAGGAAAAAGCTAAGCTTTCCCCTTCTATTCAGGAAACCCTGTGTTTAACCCCTGAACTGACCTTTCAGCCCAGAGGCCTGATTGGGGTAAGCTGAGGTGATACTGCCCAGGTTCCAGGAATTACCTCATCCGTTTGCAAATATCTTCACTTTTGAGCTCAGGAATCTCATCTCTTCCTTTTAGTGTTAGTTTCCTAACACTCCCCTCTTCCCCACCTTCTGTGAAGAGTCACAATGTGGCCCACGGGTGCCTAGTTAGTTGTATTCGTGTCTGTCGTGCCACCTTACACTTTGGAGTTGGGAACTCAGGATACGTCCTGTGTCTTTTGGAACCAGCCGCTGTGTTGCACATCAGCACTGGAGTAGGAACTCTCATCCACTTGATTTTTGCAGTGAGTTTTAAGATTTGACACAAGATCGGTGGGTGGTAGTGGGCAAAAGGCAGATGTGGGCAGGGGTCCCTAATGGTGGCCGGCAGTCTCTGGGAGGAGTCAGTTTTGGTTTATCTGAGCCTTAGGGGACAGGGGAGCATGGTAATGAGAACCACATGGTACCACATATTTCTTCGTCTTAGATCCAACATGGTAGGGTGGGAGGATGAGAGAGGGATATGGGGCCTCCCACTGTGGCAGTCGTGGGTAATTTTCTGCTGCCTCTCTGTGGCTGAGGATGCTGCTGCCCACACCTCCCGCCCCCAACTACATCCTGAAGCAGCCTTGACTTGCACAGCACCAACCAAGGCCCCCAAGCCAAGAATTCAGCTGGGAGACTTTTCACCTTCTTCCTTCTCACTGTCGTCTTTCCTGTTTATTTTCCAAATTGCTGCTCTGCAGCCGAGCAATGCCTGTTGGCCAGAGATCACCAGCGCTGTGGGATCAGACTCAGGCAATGGGCTCAAGTGGCCAGCAGGGCACTGGGGGAGGAAGCGGGGAGCTGGAAGAGCCTCCCTGTGCGTCTCCCATGGGCAGCGCTAACCTCGGAGGCGGCCCTGAGCAGCCCTATCACATCCGGTGCTTGTCTTTGCAGCCGGGACTGGAGGATAAACTATCAGAGCTGTGGGGCAGTGCATCATTCCTCTTATTATTTTCTTCTCTGCAGATGGGGTCGTGGAAAGTTCAGTTCCTTTTAACCCTCGAAGTTCTGTTTATTCTACAGCTGGTAGCCTGAATGCCGCGTTTCCCATTACATCACAAAGGGGCTCAGGCAGATCGCTGCACAGAAACGTGTTGCAACTGTTTATTTTTTTCCATATTTAAACATTTCTGACAGCCAAACCCAGCTGAGCCAAAAGATGGAGCTTTGTGAATGAGTCTGGTTGTTGGTGTCTGTGCAGAGAGAAGCTTTAAAAAACTCTTGTCCCTCCGGTGATTCTTCCCAAACATGTTCTTTTTCTTGGGCAAAGCCTGTGAAGAGAGTTACTTCTGCTGTACACGTGTGTTGATTATGTGCTGTCGTGTGATTAATGGGGCTGTGTTCCGCCTGGTTCCCAGGACACTCTTGAAAACAAGATGTTTCATTTCATTGCCTTTTCCTAGTGCAGTGATTACAGTAAATAAACCAGTGCAGGCTCCTTCCACCTGGACCCAGTCAAGGAGTCTCCACACCTCTACTCCACTTTCTCTTCCAGCCTCACCTTCAATGGCATGCCCCTTGAATGCCCTCCTTTCTGCCATTCCCCCAAGGTTCCTAGGCTCCAGAAGCAGCAAACTGCTTAGGTCTGAGGCCCCTCCCTAGCAGATTTGGCTCATGCGCAATAACTCATCTGGGAAGATTCCAGGATGTAGCTCATTCATATACCTCTCTTTGCTTCTTGCCTCTTTCCACTTCACCTCTTGAACCTAATTATAAAACTTTTCTTTGTAATTCTTTTATGGGTCTCACTTCTTTTGGAGTACAACTTAGCATCTGTAGGGTACTTGCCTGTTCCAGACTCCCTGGTTAGGTGGTCCTCTGGGGAAAAAAGCCAAATATATAGACTTGGCAGGCCCTGTATCTGACTACAGTTTGACCATTTGAGCTATGTCTTGGGCTGGCAAAAAGAAAGTTGTAAGGATCCTTAGTTCCCTTGAAAAGAGGGATCTGAACCACAGTAGGTTTTTGACAAATGATGGTAACAGAGAAATGAACCTTCTTTTTATAATTCTACCCTGGAGTTTGAACTGGAGAGAACCAGACTTTGCATTTTCCAGGTTTCTCCTCAGGGTCAGCTAGGACCCAGTGATATGCAATGAGGATGACCATCCATTCCGGTTTGCCCAGGACTGAGATATTTCTGGGAACACAGGGCTTTCGGTGCTAACATAGGGACAGTCCCAGGCAGAGCAAAATGGTTGGTTACCCTATGTCTAACCTTCCACAAGTGAGGGAAAGGAGAGGGAATAGGATGCCCAAGATAGTACTGATACTAATTCATCTGCTGAAATGCATGGGAAGCTTGGCAGACCAGGAATGAGGTTTTTGTTGAATGTGTGTTTAATTGTTTTTTTGCTTATATGTAGGAAGAGATTTCTAAAGCATTAAAGGAGGGAGGGAAAAAATCACATGACTCCTTCTGTGATGTGACTGGCCCCCCTGGTTGTGAAAGAGCAGGGGAGATTGGCACTCTTGTTGTCTGTGTGACATGTATTTGGCTGGGAAGGAGTGGGGGAATTCTGGGAGCTGCCTCAGACACTGAGTGTCCATTTCTTAGAAAATTTTTATTTATTAATTTTGAGGGGGTGGAAAGGGAGAGAGAGAGAAACATAGATTTATTGTTTCTCTTATGTGTGCATTCCTTGGTTAATTCTTGTATGTGCCCTGACCAGGGATCGAACTCCCAATTCTGGGCATATTGGGATGATGCTCTTATAAACCAAGCTGCTGGGCCAGGGAGGCCCTGGGTGACTAGAATGTTTGAGTAAGTGTTGTAGGCACACTGTCTGGAAAGGTGACAGGACCTGCATTAGGCAACTGATTCTCTAAATTCTTTTCCCTCTCAGATTAGGATTGAAAACTCCCCTTAGTCAATTTCAATTTTGCATAGATAGGACATACATTCACCAGATTGCTGCTATGGATACAATTTTATAGCCTAGCTTTTTGGGTAAGATTTCCTGGTAGATGCCAGCCATAAACAGAATTCACCACAACTACCTCTTTGCACATAAGTGCTTAGAATACTTCAACTGGTCCCTCTTCAGAACTATTCTTTTCTTACCTTATTTCTCACAGGGTTGCTGTGGATGTGTGGTCGATGCTGGCTGATTTCTGTAACATACTGACTGCGGTGAATCAGTCTGAGGTGCCACTGTACAAGGACCCGGACGATGACCTCACCCTTCTTATTCTGGAAGAGGATCGGCTTCTCTCGGGCTTTGTCCCCTTGCTGGCTGCCCCTCAGGACCCCTGCTACGTGGAGAAAACCTCGGATAAGGTCAGCCCCAGGCCAAACATCACTCCCCATTCACCCTTCCTCTTAATTCTCCAGACTTTTTTATTCTTGGGAAGTTTTCTGTGCAAACGGAACATGATTAAGTCATTGAGAAGGGTGTTAAGGGAAAATATCGACCTTTTAGCCGCTGACATCCAGCTCTGTGTCCTGAAAAAAAAACCCTCTCGACTTCCTTTGGTGTGTGTGTGTGCTTGCTGGCATGTTGTATATACGATCATTTCCTCACTTGTTTAAATAGTCCAGCTTGTGTTGGCAGTGCTCTCACTCAACTCCAAATGGTTTGCATCATGCTTAAAGCACCCTCCTTCTCCCCCCTCTCCTCCTTCCCCCAGCCACAAAACTCTGCACTAGGAAAACAGCCAGGGCTTTTTCCCTTTTCTAAGGAGGAGAGTGATAAATAGGTGACTAGAGAGAAGCAGACACCATGTGTTAGCTTACAAAAAAAGCTTTTAGGAATATGAAGCATTCCCCGCTGCCTGGTTTCTATTTTTCTTCCTCTAAGGACTGTGTTTTCACCTGAACTTTTTTCTTGTCTGTCTGTTTACAGAAAACAAAGTCCATTGCCTGTTGCCTTGGTGGGGACTGTGGAACTTAGTCTCTGCTGAACAGTTGTGTCTTTGGCCAGGTGCAGAGAGGAAGGCAGTTCATTCTGCTTCACATCCCCATGTAGCAGTTGCTAAACTGGGGAAGTAGCATCCATAGACCCTGGGAGCTGAGTGTCCTGTACTGTTCAGGGGAACCCTGTGATTGAGCTCTCTGTGGAATTGTTAGCATTGTGTCCCCTGAGAGAGAGGCTTTGGGGAAGAGGCCACAAACGACCTCTCAGAAAGAAGTCGTTTGCCTTAAATGAAGTATGCATAGAGATATACGTAGAGTTTTTAAGTCACATAGTAAAAACTAAATTCCAAACAAACTGCAAATATAACAGATTTTATATTGAATGTAAAGTTTTTAGCCTTGGCTGGTGTGGCTCAGTGGATTGAGCACTGGCCTGTGAACCAAAAGGTCACCAGTTTGATTCCTGGTCAGGGCAGGCCTGGGTTGCCAGCCAGGTCCCTGGTTGGGAGTGTGCTAGGGGCAACTGATTAATGTTTCCCTCTCTTTCTCCCTCCCTTCCCTTCTCTCTAAAAAATAAATAAATTTTTAAAAATCTCAAAAAAGTTTTTTTAACTTGTTCTTGGTAGAAAACAGTGTAAGTTTCTTATAGACAAGTAAAAAGAGAAAGATTTATCTATAATTCTTCTATCCAGACGTAACATCAGTGTTATTTTTGCTGATCATACAATACATAATCAGATTTAACTTCTAGTATACACTTACACTTTTTTTTAAAACAAAACTAGTGGTCGTATTACATATATTATTTGTAATCTGCATTTTTTACTTAATATTTTTAATGTATTCTTTTCTGTTAAGATTTTATTTATTTTTAGACAGAGGGGAAGGGAGGGAGAAAGAGAGGGAGAAAAACATCAATGTGTGGTTGCCTCTCATGCACCCCCAACTGGGGACCTGGCCTGCAACCCAGGCTTGTGCCCTGGCTGGGAATCTAACTGGTGACCCTTTGGTTTGCAAGGCTGGCACTCAGTCCACTGAGCCACACCAGCCAGGGCTTTTAATGTATTCATGTATAGAATATTTTTATGATCACTTAATATGCTTTTATATGCCAATATTTCTTTAACCATTCTTTGCTTTATTGAACCAAAGGATTATTCCCAATTTCTGCACTATCAATAGTGAAGTGATTTCTTATTACAGAAATTTTGTATATATTCCTTTTGGTTAAATTTCTGTGAATAGATAAAGGTTCTAGACATTGACATTCCAAAAACCGATATTATTTGGCTGCATTTAATGGCTAATGGATTTTAGGAATGTGAGAGCAAGAGAAATATTCATTGTATGCTTTTCCAATGAAAAGTTGGAATGAAACCTTGCTCTTCTAGTTTCAGAAGGAAATAAGAATAGGGAGTTGCAGTATGTAAGGCTGAGGATAGCTAACACAATGTTTACACTTTGTAGAAGATGTTCCATTAGAAAAGAAACTGGATAACCATGGCTTGAGTCAGGGGATCCACATACTATTGTGCGATCACAAGGTGGACTTGACTCTGAAGGGCGCTTTTGAGAGTTGGCTCTTGAGTTAGCTATCTTTCAGTCCAGAACAAGGAAGAAGTCCTAACCAGCTTCAGACTTCCAAAGTCCTGTGTCCTCATCAGCTCTCCCAGTATTAGTGTCGGTAAATGATAATTGTATGATCTGGCCAGGGAACGCAGAGCCAGCAGTTCCTGTCCTCAGCCTGTAGTAGTGATCTGCAGGCTGCCGTGGCAGCTGTAGCTCATAGAAACTAAGGTAGGGCTCCGCTTCAAGGACTGTGTAATAGGTGTGTGAAGTACAACGTCTCCAAATCCAAACTCCTGAATTTTTCTCCCCCGTACTTGGTTTTTCTTCAGTCTGTCTATCTCGGTAAATGGTAACTTTGACTTCTGGGTCACTCAAGTGAAAATTCTTGGGGTTATTCTTGGTTCCTCTCTTTTTCTTATACCTCTGTAACTAATCCATCAGCAATTCATGACTTCTTTACTTTCAGAATATGTAGATTCAGCTCATTCTTACCACTACATTCCAGTTCAGTTGATCAAAATGCCTTCTGACTGGTTTCTCTAGTTCATCCCTCCTCTTATTCCCCAGTCTGTTTCCTTCCTGCCTGCCTGCCTGCCTTCCTTCCTTCCTTCCTTCCTTCCTTC